>JAWNKY010000821.1:0-126016 GCA_035041765.1 Drosophila algonquin
TAGCCTTACGAGTCGTCGCGATTACGCACGACTCCGTAATATCCCCAGTAGCTAGTGACTGTCGCGACTCACGCACAGCCAATTCCTTCTAGAATCCCAGCCGTCTCACGAGCCGTCGCGACCACGCACGTCTCGGTAGCTATCCCCCTGTAGCTAGTGACTGTCGCGATCACGCACAGCCAATCCCTCGTAGTAACCCCACAGCATTACGAGTCGTCGCGACCACGCACGCCTCCGTAATAGCGTTGCGTGGTTAACGGCCGGCGCGACCCAAAAACCTAGTCGTTACACGAATCGTCGCAATTACGCACGTTTCCGTAGCACCCCCCTGTTAGAATTCCTCGTCCTACGAGCTGCCACTACAACGCAGGGTTCAACAAGTCCCGACAGCGTGTAGCGACAGTCAGAGTCCATACGCCGTCTAGTAACGCTAGAGGCCGTAGAGTCGTAAGAGCCGTAGCGATCACGCGCAGCCCGGTAGAATCTCCCTGTTCACCGCAGAGGTTACGATGAAATCTCGTCACTCTGCAAATACGCCACACGCTTAACTCTCCTGGTCGTGATACCGCCTCCTTCTTTTACCAAGGTCTCCCAAACAACTAATTTTCTTGTAGACGACCCTGGACAGCTTCGGTGGAGGAGGGACAAGCTTTTAATATTATCGATAATTATCGATGCCCGGCATTTGGCAAATGGCGCCACTGTTCACACAGCTGGGCCCATTTTTTAGCACATTTTGTTCGCGTGTGTTTGCATTAGTGTTAGTGTGGTGTGGTGTGTGTGTGTTAGCTTCTGGCTAAATAAATTCATTTTTTTTTACTGTGACAGAAAATAAAATACAATACGTTTACGCGAACAACTATTGCAGAGTGGTAATACCGACTAAGCGGCTAATCTCGTTGCCCCGTCTCGTGCGTACCGCCGCGCCCCGTGCCCTTCCGACCCAGCGCAGCGCAGCGCAGAGCAGCGGCACTTCGGCTGTCGACGCACAAGTTGCAAAAGCAAAGGCAAAGGCAAAACCAAAAGCAAAGGAAAACTTAACCTCGCAAAAAAGAAAACCCAAGCGAAAGAAGCGAAAGACACCGAAACGAAAAGGCAAAAGGCAAAAGGCAGAAAACGCAAACAGCAGTGAGTGTCGGCAAAGTGCAAGTGCAAGCGAGAGGGGATATACACACATGTAGTATATTTAAGTTGTGCGCTTTTCTGTGTGCGTGTCTGTGTGTGTGTGTGTGCGAGTTTTCTTTTACTGTTTCTGTTGTTGGTTCCCCCCGCCACCCGCCACCCGCACCACTCCCCCATCCATAAGCCATTGTTGAAACGACTCCACCCCCTTGCACCCCCCGTCAAACGACCGAAGCTGAAGCTCTACCCTGTTCCCTCACACCCCCACCCCCACCCCCTATCTTCTTGTGCCATTATAAAGCCCTAGAAATTGACGGAAATTAACAACAACAAAAGCAATCGAAAATTGTGAACAAATGGAAAAACAAACAGCAAACGCAAAAGCAAAAGCAAAAGCAGCAAAATGAATATTTTCTAAGAAATATTTTTGGATAAATGCAAAGTCAACAAACGCTTTTGGGGAAAAGCAAACGCAATTAAGGAAAAATTAGGACCAAAAACGACTCCAAAAGCAATGCAAATTGGACAAAATAAAAGTAAAAAAAACTGCCGCAAAAGCAATAGGTTTTTTGATAAAACCAAAAACAAATTATACAGTAGCAAAAGCAATACAAATTTGAAAAATAATCAGCTGCAAAAAGTAATAAAAATGTGACAAAAAAAACAAAAAAAAAAAACAGCAGTAAATATAAGAAAATAACATAAAAATATGAGATGAGAAATAAGCCAAGGCAATAGCAAAGGCAGCCGCAACAACAAATTGGAAGCAGCACAAAGCAAACCAGAAAGTAAGAAGAAAGAAAGACAACAGAAAAGCTGCAAAAAAATACCGGTGCAAAAAGCAATCCACAAATGGTACGTATTGCTGTGTGTGTGTGTGTGCGTGTGTGTGTGTGTGTGTGTGTGTGTACGATCCACATAGGGGTGTGCTTGCATGTGTTCGTGTGTGAGTGTTCCCGATTATGCGAGTGTTGTGTGTTGGACATCATCTGCCCGTCCAGCCCGTCCAGGGTGTATTAGTATGAGGGTGAGGTGTGCCTACACCTACATATGCTTGGGCCTTTGGTCTGATTCTTATTATATTTATTTTCTGGTCGATTTCTGCGAAAGCGGGGACTATGAAGCCCTGGGTGTGTGCCTCACCTTTAATTATTGCGCTTTGCAATGTGTGTGCGTGTGTGAAGAGGCTGCTGCTGCTGCTGCTGGCGTTGCTGACTGCCGCCTAGAGGCGTGGCCGCCGCGTCCGATTGTGGATCTAGTTTTGGTTCGGTTCGCATATCTGTTTTTTTCTTCTTTTTTTCTTCTTTTTTTGCAATTTTCTTTTGCGTTGGCCATTCGTTCGCGTCCATTGCGAATGAAGCCGATCACAAAAGCGTCATTCGTGGTCCGAAGAAGCAGAAGACCAAGCAGAGACTGATAGACGCAAAGGGGGTGGCAAAGTGGGAGAAAACTTCTTATTGGACACTCGGCATGGGCACAAAGTTTAACCCTAGAGCGGGAACAATTGGGTCCGGTCCGGTTTAACCTCAGATGGAATCCAATATTTTTCGGGAGCAGCGAACCATTTGATACCCTCTAAAGCTACATTGTTATGTTTTGGCCCTGTTTTGGCCCTGTTTTGGCCCTGTTTTGGCCCTGTTTTGGCCCTGTTTTGGCCCTGTTTTGGCCTGTCGTGAAACAATTAAAGAAGTAAATGTCTTAAAATAGTTATGATTAATAACAAATGGATGATAATATGCGTTCCATAAAAATAGAGACTGTTGTAACACATTTCATGAGCTAATGTTTTTATATATTTTTATGTAATTCTTATTTTTCAGATGAATTTGAATGTTTTGGGTCTGGCTCTGACAAAACTTGTGGCATTTTTTGCCCACAAATGCAATCACTATGAAAGCCATCAACAAAATGTTAATTATGTTAACGTCTAAACATATTAAACACTAGTAAATAAACCAGAAAAATCCTCCCCGATGGGAGTGAAAGTCTTGAAATCGAATTGAAATCCATAATAATACAAAAAAAAAAAAAACTAAATCCGAATTCAAATCCGAGTCAGAAATAATAATAATCAGAAAATGGAGCACTTTCAAACGTCGCTGAATCCCCGAAAGCAGGAGCTGCTCGAAGCGCGTTTTATTGGCATTCGGGTAAGTGCGAATGTTTTTCGATTCTATTCTATGGTGATCAAAATCAGTCGAAAGGCCGGTCGCTTATGGGGAATTTGTACAGCAATCTATAAAGATGGCTTCCAATGTTTATCCTGATACAATGGGGGTCGAAAATAACTTCCAGTACCTACTGCCAGTACCATATCCTTACCGTAAACCTAGCCTGTCCAGTGGGAATGCCGGATCGGGCCGGACACCCATCGTTGGGTTAATGGCAAACGGTTATTGCACTTTGCAACTGTAGTCAGTGGCAGTTGGAGTTGCAGAGGCAGCAGCGGGGCCGACTTTAAACCCCATGCAGATGATGTTGCAGTTGCAGTTGCAGTTGCAGATGCTTCTCAACATAAATAGACAAAGAAACATGGAGAGAGAGAGAGAAAGCGAGAGAGCGCTGAATGAAAATGTAGAAAGAAAAGCAATGCTAAAGAGAGGGCAAAAGTGAGGGAACTGCAAAAGAAAACCAATGATATAGGGGAGGGGCATAAAGTCTATCATTTCTGGATGAGCTTTAGAAGAAAGCCAAGATTGTTCCCATATCTCCGTGCTCCTTGCTCCTTGAATCCTTGGTAACGTCCTGCCAAAAGACCAATAGAAAGTTTAGATTAGGACATGGGCCGTATATCTCTCGGAGGTCTCTCTCTCTCTCTCTCTCTCTCTGTTGTTTGTTGTGTAACCCCTGGGTGTCCGCTTTGGACGGCCCCCTCTCTACCCTCCTCTCCATACCATCCATCGCCACTGCATCCGCTCTTCTTCCAGCAACTCTTTGGAGGTACTTAACCTCTAACCCCCACCCCCCCACACCCCCACCCCCGCACACCCCCACGCACACACACACCATACACACACACACTCGCTTCCATGATATCGCCTTTTGGTGTTGCTTTTGTTGTTGTCAACAGCTCGTCTCGCAAAATCCCACCCCCACCCCCACCCCTACCTCCCACTCACACACACACTCAAAATATATTCAATACATAAATGGAAAAAGGGAGAGGGAGAGCGAGAGCGAGAGAGATAGGCATAGGCATAGGCATGGGGATAGAGAGAGTACATAAAGAAGAGGCCTACACATAGAGATTTTGCTGTACAATCAACACCCAAATCCCCCAAACCATCCACTGACTGCCTCTCTAACACCCAACCCATCCCCACACCCCATGCCCCATGCCACACGCAGCTTAACCCCCAACCCCACTCCCACTCCCAGCCGCCTTTCTGCAATCTATTTCCCTCATCTTTTTTGGGTGGATTTCTACGATTCTCTTTACAGTTCTACATATGCGTCTGTATGCGTGCGTATGTGTGTGTGTGTGTGTGTGTGTGTGTGTGTGTGTGTGTGTGTGTGTGTGTGTGTAAGCTGATAAGCGACAACAAATATTATAGCAATAAAATGAAAGCAATTCGACTTGAATTTCGAAAAACTTCTAATCATCTGACATCTCGTCATCGTTCATATTCATTAAGGCAGGCCTCACTGTGGAGGGGCCTTACTGTTGCTGCGAGGCTCTGTTAACTGTTAACATCGATTCCACTCAGCTTGGGGAGTTAACAGCCGTGCTTCACGCTTCTGTTCAAGTTAACAGCCACAATCGGCGGCCCATCTGCTCGTTAACAGTTTGCGCTCTCCTGTTAATGTTACTGTGTTAACAGCCATTCTCACCTGCTGTTATTGACAAGCTGTCTTGTGGCGCCGTGCTGTTACGATGTTTTTGCTGCTGCTGCCGCCTGCTGCTGCCGCCTGCTGCTGATTTCTGGGCGCCGGATACAAGCGTTTAAAAATTGTTTCACTCAATTTGCAAATTAACGCAAATTTTTTGGAGCAAATATTTTCCGATGCGGTCGGGAGCGATATTGGTGCGCCCGCCGTTGTTGCCAATCTCGATGCTAATTCGAGACAGAGCCACCGCCGGCGTCAGTCGTCGGTCGTCAGTCGTCAGTCAAATATGATGTATGTGCACATAACCTAACATTTAATTGGCCTGCCACCCCCGCCGAACCAACTCAGAGGTAACAGCAGCGGCAGCAGCAGCAGCAGCGGCAGCTGTCGCTTCCGCATGTTATTAACAGTGACGTTGTAGCCGGCTAAATGCACGTGTGGATGGTCTCTCTCTCTCTCTCTCTCTCTCGCAAAACTGCTTGCTCTGAGAACTGCTTGCTCTCTCTTTTCACATGCTTGTCCTTTGGAGACTTGCTAGACTGCTTGTTCCACTGTCAGCTTTTGCATTACAGCTCTGCTTGCTTGTTCCTTCTATCAGTTTTCTCTCTCTCTCTCTTAGGTTTTGGTGCTCTCTTAACTGCTTACTTGCTTGCTCTCTCTCTCTCTTGCTCTCTCTATGGCTCTGTTAATGTAGTCGTAGGTCGCGTCACTGGCTGTCTCTTTGCGTTGCTCTGCTTGTTTACACGCGTGTCGAATTTCCCGGCCTGCCAATTCGCCACAAAAATCTCATTTCTTATTTATACTGTGAGAACTCTGATTTGGTTCAGTGGTGGGCGTGTAACGGGCACCAGTGGGTGACAAGTTGCCAGTGTTGCGAAAGTAATAATTATTTGTACAAATTACTGTAATTACTGGAAGTGACAGCTTTTATTGTTTTTTGTCTTTTTGTTGTTTTTGTTGTTGTGTTCGTGTATCGTCCTTAAGCTCTCTTTGAAGTGTGCCTGGCTCTCTTTGGGTCTCTCTCCTTCTCTCTCTCTTGTATCTACCCATCTACCTACGTCTCTTCTTCTGGCTTGTTATGCCGGCTTCTTTGGCCTCTGTTTTGGCCTCTTGCTTCTCTGCTGGCTGGTCTGCCTTTCGACCCGATTAATCAGTTTATTTTGATTATACTTGCAGCTTCTTCTTGTGGCAAGTCTTCTTTGAAAGACATGAAAACATATGTAAATCCATATCTGTATATATTTGTATGTAGTACAGTTAGTCATATCCTTTGATGCTCCTAAAACGCCTTAAAAAACCCCCAAAAAGCAAAAAGCAAAAAAAAAAACCCCCCACATTGCAACTTGCGACAGCACGAGGCAGAGGCTAAGCCACAAACGAAGCTGCGCCTCGAATCAGCGGCAGTTGTAAAACGTTCGTTGTGGGATTCGGCGGCCGGGCCTTCGTTGTCTCGTGTCCTGGTGCGTGATTTTCCTTCCTCCCTCTCCCCCATCGCATCCAGCACACAGCACAGCAGCAGCAGCAACAATGGTGGCAGCAGCAAATGGTGGAACGTACATAAATGGTGGAGTTACTTAATAGGTGGCGTCGTCCGCTGTGACGAGGACCATAGAGAGACAAGCGCTAGAAAAAGATAGCACGTTTTGTACGCTCTGCCCTCTTCGTTGGAGAGAAAATATTGTCGCTTTTTAAATAAAATGAAATAATTAAAAATAAATTATACCTAATAGTAAAGCATTCTTTTTATTTCTTTCTGTTTACGATGAACGAAAGAAATCGTACGCCACACAACCTCTTTCGACGGCGTTTGACCAGTGACTGACTAAAATAAGGTCCCCGAAAGAGAGCAGACATGGTGAAGGCGGTCGGTCACCTATTAGGTAATTTCACTATTCGCACGTACGCCCCGAAAAGTAGCAGTAGAAGAAAAAGGAAGAGAAGAGGAGCGTTAAAAGCAGAAGGGCCAAGAGAAGAAATAGAAGGAAAGAATAGGAAGAAAAGGAAAAGGAGAGGAAGGAAAGATTGAAAAGAACATAAAGAAAAAGATGAAAGTTAATTTAACTTTAATTTTTTCCATAGTAGAAGAAACAGAAATAGGATTTTGAAGCAGAGGAACAACTGGAATAGGATTTTGAAGCAGAGGAACAACTGGAATAGGATTTTGAAGTAGCGGAACAACTGGAATAGGATTTTGAAGCAGAGGAACAACTGGAATAGGATTTTGAAGCAGGGGAACAACTGGAATAGGATTTTGAAGCAGAGGAACAACTGGAATAGGATTTTGAAGCAGAGGAACAACTGGAATAGGATTTTGAAGCAGAGGAACAACTGGAATAGGATTTTGAAGCAGAGGAACAACTGGAATAGGATTTTGAAGCAGAGGAACAACTGGAATAGGAATTTGAAGCATAGGAAAAGTTGGATAGGAATTTGAAGCAGAGGAACAACTGGAATAGGAATGGGCACAACTGAGGAACAACTGGATAAGGAATGGTCAGCAGAAGTAACAGAGCGCAGAAATATGAAGAAAAGGTAGACGAATGGAAAAGAAACTAAAGACGAAACGGAAAAATAATAGGAACAAACGAAAAACACAACAGAACGGAACGAGCAAGGAAAGGGAAAAGCCAAAGACGAAGACGAAGAAGACGACTGAAACACGAAGAAGTGCAAAACGAATCAACAACAAAAAAAGAAAAACACGAATTGCCACTGCAATTTTGTTCCCCCTCCTTTTTCTGTTTTCTGTTGTAGTTTTTCCTCCGTTGATTTCCACGCTTCAATGGACGTTATTTTTTTTGTTTTCAGTTCGCAATCGTCGTCCAGCGTCGTCGTGTTGCATTTTCGCAGTGTTCCCATCATCATCATCGTCATCATTGTTGTTGTTGTAGTTGTTGTTGCAAGTTGCAAGTTGCACTAGCGATTGTTGGCTGGAAGTGAGAGCGAGAGAGCGGGAGCGTGAGAGTGTGTGTTTGCAGTACCGTTACCATTCAACAGCCAGAAAAAGGGAACGAAACGGAACGGACCGGAACGGGACACGTGTATTTCAATATTCTTTTATGAATTCCTCATTTTTTTTCGGTGTCATTATTTTTGAAAAGTGAAGTGTCAACCAAACTACGAACCACAGCAACAACGAAGAGTGCGATAGCTCAACAGTGTGTGTGTGTGTGTGTGCGTGTGAGAGAGAGAGAAGAAAAACCTGAACCTGAAATAAAACACAAACCAAAAAGGGAAGAAATAAAAACAGCGTTTGCCGGCTGAACACCAGCAGCAGCAGCAGCAGCAGCAGCAAACCACGAAGAAGAAGGCGAAGCCGAAGCAGAAGCAGAGAGAAAGGAGAGAGAAGGAAGGCAAGCACGAGGCACGAGGCAACAACGATGCCCGTGGTAAAGCAGCGGAAAATGAGCCGCTTTAAGGTTAGTGTTCGGCGCAAAAAAAAAATATATATACATATACCAAATGGTTAAAGAGAGAGAGAGAGAGAGGGAGAGTAGGAAGGAGGAGATGAAAATAAAAGACATGGCCAGATTCCGGAAGATGGCGTGGAAGATGAGGATAGAAGAGCAAGAGAAAGTGACGATAAATGGGATAATAGTTGAAAATAGACGAAAACGACGAAATGACGAAATGAAAATGGGTTCAGAGAGATGAAACAAGGACAGGAGAGAAAAATGAGATGAAAACTGATTAAATGTATGTACGGTAAAAGGAATTCCAGCGAATTCCAGAAGGAGAAAGAAGCTTCAAGTGACAGGCGAAAAAGAGGAGTAGAAAGGATAATTGAAAGAGCTTAAACAGAAACAGAAATAAGGAAAACGAAGGATAGCAAACAAAGAATTCAGATGGATAACAATAAAAAAAGATAAAAGAAAGATAAAAGATAAAAAAGAAAAGTCAAAAATGAGAAATGGTGTTGCAAGGAGGATATACTAAAATGTATATGGAAACACTGGAAATGGATCATTCGGGAGGGGGCAACTGCTCGTAGCCCGTAGCTAGGCTTCTCTTGCAGGACTGTACCCACAAACTATTAGCACTCGCAGGCGTCAGCTGTTGGTTTTCGCATGGCCTTTTCACCCTCAATCATAATTACTGAATAATTAACCATTGAGTACATATGCATGACCCCCGTACTCCCCTGTAATGGACATCGTATGCCTCAAAGTATACGAATAATAAATTCTCCTGTTCGACTAAAAACAGTCTCATGATAAGAGTCTGGCAATCCATCAATCAGTTAGTCCACCAATCAATCGAATCAATCATCGATCGGTGACCTGAAATCGCATGGTCGAAATATTTGCGATTGAACTTGGTGGAACATGCCGCCGCCGCCACAGAGGCTCTTTCGCTCTGTGCCACACAAAACAGGTTACAAAATTGAATAAGAAGAGGTGGCCCAGGGGGGCGGGGCACCATGTGGCAAGAGAGCGAGAGAGAGAGAGATAGAGAGATGCTGAAGAGGAAAAGAAACGCACAAGAGAACAACCAGCAGAGAAGAGCCAGAAGAGGAGTCAAACAGCAAACAGCAGAAGAAAATCCAGAAGAGGAGCCGCGAAAAAACCAAGCAAGCAACTAGAAAACCCTAATTTCTGTACCCACTTTTCTTCTACTACTTCTTCTTCTTCTTCTTCTACTCTTCTTGTACACAAACATCTCCTCACTCGAATGGCCGAGGAAATACCCTTTACAATTCAATTGTGCCGTTCCACCACTACCAATCCATGGCAGATGATATATGTATGTATGTATTTTTGCGATAAAACCTGGGAGATGTCTCCAAAGTACCCAAATTTTCTATTCAATGTCATCGATAAATCGATTGCACAACCGATTGTCTTGCCTAGGCAATTTTCTAGGCATAAGGTTCGATTAATTGTAAAGTTTCATCCCTAAAGAATCGATAAATCGATCAAATTCGGTATTTGCTTTGGCTAAATTGAAGTGCAACCTATAATACCCTGCTGCTGATTAGAGGGTATCAAGAAAAAGTCAAAGATGGGGAAGGAAAAAATTCGCAAGTTCGTTGAACTTCCCCGTGAAAATTATATGCCGCCGCCAGCTCACGAAGACGACAAAAACACACTCACACACACACACACACAAACACAATTGAGAGATGAAGAAGAAGAAGCAGTATACGAGTGGAGAGGAGAGAGAAAAAAAAGCGCAAAATAAAACTAGTCATGCGTCGCTGCTGGCATCGACGTCGACAATAGCCTGCCGCCTCTGCTGCCCGCTGCCCGCTGCCGACGCTCTGCCACTGCCGCTGCCACTGCTCTGCTTGCGCTGCTGCTGCTGCTGCTGCTGCTGCTGCATAGATTTAGCGACCTGACCTAAAATGCAAAAATGTTAACGACGTGACTGCTTGACTTTCTGTTACTTAACAGCCAGACAGACGCGGCCGTCGGATGTTAGGCAATGTCTAACAGCAACAGAGAGAGGGAGAGAGACAGAGAGAGAGAGAGAGAGAGAGGGATAGTGAAAGGAGAACCTAACTGCAGAGAGAGAGAGGGAGTGAGCTTCAGCTGCTACCAAGGGAAAACAAACTAATAATTAAATGCAATTAAATAAAAATTAGAAAAATGAACTAAAAGCGAAATTAAAAAAAAAAAAACCAAAGGCTTTCAATTAAATAAAATAGAAAAAAACGAGAGGGAACGTTGTGAGCCGCGGCAAAGGCCGCGGCTCTACCTTATACCCGGTACTCAGTCAGTATATATATACATACATATATGAGCCTAAGATTTATGAAATTTATTATATGTTCTCAAAAGGGACAAAAACAATATTTAAATTAAAAAAATTAATTTTTTTGAATTTTTATACATGTTTCCATTTTTGTTTACATATGCTTTGTATATCTGCGCCTACATTTCTACATGACATGTATAACTACATATTTGAGACGTACAAGTGTTTAGGAGAGAGAGGGAGGGGCATGAGTCAGCGCTTGGCAGGCATTGCGTAGCCACTGAAATTTAATTTGTTTCTTCTGGCCATAATATTGATCCGATCTGATCCAGATTCGGCAATCTGGTAGATATTGTAATTTTCCATGATTCTGCGTTTTTGGTTTTCATTTATCTTAAAAATTGTGGATTCCACAGATTTTCGTCCTTTGTGGGGGCGGAAAGGGGCGTGGCAAAATTTTGAAATACACTTGTGCTGGTTCGATATCACAGGAGATTGGATAGAAAGTTTGGTTGTTCTAGCTCTTATAGTCTCTGAGATCTAGGCGCTCATTTATACGAATAAGCAAAGCAGACAGGGCCGCGTGTGAGAGAGAGCGAGAGGGAACGATGACTTTCGAAATGGTTTTCTTCATTGTAGCTATAATAATGATCCGATCTGATCCAGATTCAATACTCTGATAGAAATGGTCTTTCTCTATGATTCTGCGTTTTTAGTTTTCTCGTATCTTCAAAATTGTGCATGCCACAGACCTTCGTCCTTTGTGCGGGCGGAAAGGGGCGGGGCGAAATTTTGCAACACATTTGGAGTAGTGTGATCACACAGGAGACTGGATTCAAAACTTGGTTGCTCTAGCTTTAATAGTTTCTGAGATATAGGCGCAAATGAAGACGGACAGACGGACAGACGGACAGACGGACGGACGGACAGACGGACGGACAGACAGACATAGCTATATCGACTCGGCTATTGATGCTGATCAAGAATATATATACTTTATGGGGTCGGAAACGCCTCCTTCTGGGCGTTACACACAACCGTTATCCCCACAAATCTAATATACCCTTTTACTCTTCGAGTACCGGGTATAAAAAGGTACAAAAAAACCTCACAAAAACGTTGCCATAATAACCAAAAACAATTGAATATTTTATTTAAATATATCAACAAAGAATTGTAATATTTAATAATAAAATAAAATGGGGGGAATTTATTTAGATTGAGAGCCAATGTACAGTGAAGCTTCAGCCTTTGTAGCCTTTCTTTTAGTCTACGACATGGACGTTCCATTTAAATCTGATTTCATTAAAACAGATTTGTGTACGCCCCAAAAGAGGCTGCATCTGTATCTGTATCTGTTGTATCTGCCAAGTCCGTGGGCTTTAAGATAGGTTTTATGCTTCTATGTAGACCACTCGTACATATGTGTACATATGTATGTATGTATGTCTCTGTGAATGTGTATGTATATTGCATAACGTACATGTATGTATTTTCATTCCAGCACCAGACTCCCCTCTCCTACCCTTTATCCAGTGTTGGCAAATGTAATCAGAAAAATTTCTTTTCTAAAATTGTATGTGGGGGGGGGGGCCCAGGGAAATGATAGAGTAGATGAAGGAGGGGTTGGTGGTTGGAGTAGGGGGGGGGGCTGGTACGCCCCACAAAAGGCGACGACAACCGCGGCTCAGTGGCGCCCCCCCAGAGAACCAATGGCCATGTGTGTGTGTGTGTGTGCGTCCCTTTTTTTTCGATTCTTTTTCTCGGTTATAATATACTTTTTTTTCCTCTCTCTTTTTCTTGCTGATACAACAGAGACAAGCGGATAGAAAAGAGGTGATGGAGGAAGGGGTATAGGGGGGTAGGGGGGGGGGGGTGGGGTATGGTAAGGGGTAGCGGGTAGTAGGGGGATGTTATGTGGCGCCATCTGTTGTATGAGTTGACATCAAAACGGATATGGAATTTTCAATATTTACAGTTGCTTTTTGCTGTTAATGTATGCAACCAACACACAGACACACACACACATACATATACACAGACAATGGCTGTGGGGAGGTGGTGGATGGGCTGGGAAAAGCGTGTCCTTCTTGCACCCCCTCTCCACCCCTCCCCTCCCCCTCCCCGGTTGAGAGTCGCCTCCTTTTGTGCTTATGTAAGCACTTTCAGCATGTTTCGCTTTTATATACTTTGAGTGGGCGTTGGACGACGACAACGACAACGACAACCGTTGGTTCAACTCCACCCTCCACCCCACGTACCCCCACACATACACCACCCCCACCCCACCCCACCCCACCCCGCCTCTCTGTTAACCTTCTACCTCTGTAGTGGCACTATCTCTTCGACGGCTGCTGCTATCTCTTCACTCTGTGTTTTGTTCTCGTTTCGCTTTTCGTAATTTATTTAACTGTTTTTCCCACGCGAATTGCAGCTTGCACCCGCTAGATGGCGCCTGATGAAACGAATATTGAATCGTATTTAAGTGTTGTGTAAGGGCTTTATATATATGGGAGCCCCCTCTCCTCCACCCCCACCAATCTGGGTCCGGTTGATGTGAATGTCCAACATTTTGCGCAACGTTTAAGTCCCGAGAATTCCGAGAAAGCGACAAAAGCGACCTCTGTTGGAATGGAGGGAAAATAATGAATATTACGCATACGCCGTGTGTTCAACAATTGTTTCCAAGTGCCAGAGAGAGAGAGAGAGAAGGCAGAGCGAGAATGGAAGCAGAGGGGAGGGGAGGCGATCAAGACCAGGGCGGGAGGATATAAGGATATAATACAATTCAAGTACATATGTACATGTATCTACTATATATATGTACATATATACACACAAACTTATGTATTATAATAATATGTTGCCCCGTGCTGTACACCCAGGGGTATGCGCAATTTCCTCATATATTATTCACCACAAATTAAGTATACGCAAAGGCGAACAAGCAGAAACAAACAAACAAACAAACAACCATAAAAAAAAACAGAAGAAGCAAAGAAAAGCAACCAAAAAACGGAGTACAGGAAGCACATAACTCCCCATTTACCATATACAATATGCATGTACATATGTACATATGTATCTATGTATATAAGGAGGGAAAGGGACGGCCATAATAGCCATAGGGTTTGGGCACATAAGTTAGCTTTACTTCTAAGGCCAAAGGTTACCATTTTGCAGGCTAATATCTTAATAAACTTCCATTCGAAATTGGAATTGATGGAGCCCCATAATACCCCATAAACGCATTGTCCAGCAGCTCCCCTCGGTCGGTTTCGGCTGTCATCCTACAAAATATTCACTGTCATATTGATAAATGGGTGTGTCACGGCGATTGGGATCATACAGCAGATCTCCTCGGTTGTCTATGGCAAATGGTTGGGTTTTGTGGTTGTTGTTGTTGTTCTAAGGTTCTATAAGATATTTTGCCACATTTGAATTTGTTTTTGAATTGATTTTCATTTGCATTTTGGCGTGGACAGCTGGCAGCCAGCGCCTGATTAGAAACACTGACTGCACTAATTTGATGTGCCACATTATATGATGCACATGCATATGTGCACGGTGCACTGTGATATGTGTTGTATATGCCTTGACCATATAGAGAGAGAGAGAGAGAGAGAGGGGAGAGTGGGGTCCACACGCATATAGAACTAATATAATATGCGTTAAGTATGTGCCGCCACTTGCCACATTCCAGTTTGGGGTGTGCCGTGGAAATGGCTCGTTGGCCGGCGTATTATACATATTTATATAATTGCACTTTGTTTGCCCACAAAGGACATACATAATTACATGCAGAATATGCCAAAGCCTGGCGAGAGCGAGAGCGAGAGCGTGGGGCGTTTCAGAATATCTCAAATATCTTTGGAATTTGATAAGCAATTGAAAGAGCCTCATACCTTAGCCAAACGATTACTTTTGCCGATAATCCACTAATGAATTTGAAGGGTATTCAACCAAAGGTCCCATAAATAGTATGAAAAACGGTACTGTAACAGCTGTGAATCGATTGTGATTCATTTATCGATTCACCTGAGATAGAAAGCCACGAAATGCTTACGAATCGTTAGAATGCATCCAGTAAATGGTTCGGTTCTGCCACAATGCCCTGCCACAATGCCCGTTTAGCCACAAATGAAACTAGTCATCAAATCGATAAAGTGCGATATAATCGATATTTGATCGAAACTCTATCGAATTTTGAAGTTGAAGGTAGAAAATGTACAAGTGGGGGCACTAGATGTCAACTATCAATATTGTTTCGAAATTTTATCGATTAATAATCGAATATTAGTGGGGAAAACTCTTGAAACTCGCCAGTCCTTCCGTATATACAATACAGGCGGGGTTCAGGGAGCCTGTGTGTGTGTGTGGCACGAGCGCATGGCATGTGGCATGTGGCACACACACGCACACATGAAATACTGGGGATTCGGATACCGGGATTCCGGATCACGTGGGGATTATAGTTTGCACGGATTTGGGCTGCGTTGCAATTGAAAATTAGCGGATTAAGCAGAGCCCTTATCAGGGCTTCACTGTACTGTACGGCTGTTGTGCTTTTGCTAAATGCATTTGTGGGGTGCGGTACGGTAACGGTACTGTGTGTTGTACGGGTCGATGGAATGGCAGTAAATCTTAGCCAAGGAGAATGACACACAGAAAACCAGTTCATACGTAATGCAGTTTTCTTCAAATTCCTCTTAAATAATAGTTATAATGGGAATAATATTTCCCTGGCTTTCCCGCAGCTTTTTCTCCTTGTACTTTGTTGTTCTCCTACTCTTTCTCTCTCTGAGGCTGGGAAATGGGGCTGGGGGACGTGTGTAGTGCACGCATTCGAAGAGGGGTTTTTTTTCCACGAAACTTTGGCTGTTTTCTCGCTGCACGCTTTGAGCCGCTTTCTCCAGGCCCCGTTACTCATCACCCCCAAAAATACAAAAAAATACAAAAAAAAAAAAACAAAGCGAGGAAAAACGAAATTTCATTTGGTTTTCGGTGTCGTCGCTAATATGAGTCGCTACTTAGAGATGGTACTATCGCCAGAGATGGGATATTTTCGACGAGTAACGTGTTACTCGTTATTATTTCAGAGATGCTACTATTTCTAACCCTAAACATAACCTTTCTAATATTCTCACGTTTCACGTTTGCTGAATACTGTGGCATGTGTCACGCGTCCATCTCCAATTGCCGCATGCTGTGCATCTTTGTGTATGTGTGTGTGTGTGTCTGCATTTCGGGCTGCCTCCAGTTGCAGCCAAAAGCAACAGCAACAGCCACAGCCACAGCCATAGCAAGCAGAATCATCATCTGCCACACACAAGAACACAAAAGAGAGAGAGAGAGTGAGAGAGGGTGGCTTAGAGATGGGGCAGGATCTGGAGCAGGATGTGGATGTGGATGTGGAGGTGGAGGTTGGTTTTTAGGTCCCAGGACCTGGTCCAGCCATTGCCAGGGCACTTTGCACATAGTTATCCACACACTCTGCCACTCTGCCACTCTGCACCTCGTGCACTCGTTGCACTCCCCCCGTTCGCTCGCTCGTTCGTTCGTTCGCTCGTTCGCGGTTGTGTGGAGGCAGTTGCAGTGGCACTGGCAGTGCCTCAGCTCCAGATACCGATGCGAATACCGATACATATGTAGCTGCATTTTAGATATATATACATATATGTATACGCATAGATATGTATAGTATATTTATGCTGATTTGCTATGTGTATCCAGCGTACTATATACTACATGCCCCCCCCCCCCCCCACCCGCTTCTCATGTTTGTTGTGCCTCTCAATTTGATTTCCTTCTTTCACTTTTTCCCGGCTCCTCTGGAGCTTTTGCTTGTTTTCTCTTTTTGAGGCTCCTAATAGATGCCTAAGAATGGGTGAATTCAGAAGGGAAAACAATTACAGAAAAATGTTGAAAAATAATCGATATGGCTATCGATATGGAACTGGAACTGGATCTGGTATTTTAACAAAACATTGATACTTTCTAGTATGTTTGGTATTTCAATTTCATGCGTGGATGAAAATTAATTACAATTTGTGGCATGGCACTTTATCGATTACTATCGATTAGTTTGTGGTAGAGGGAAACCTACTAAAACTACTAATACTCTATGCCTCGACCTTACTTTTGTCCTTCTATCCTTCACCTTCTCAGCGCTGCCTTCACCTTCTTCGTAAGGACTTGGGATACCCCTAAGAATGCTTACCAAAAAACTTGGGGGTAGCCGACAACTTTTAATAGCTTTTAATTACAAAATTACAACAAATAAAATTCGAAAGTTTATCCTGCATCCTGCTCGCACTTTTTCTTTTTACCTGAGATTTTTGTGTTTTTGTGCGCAAAAGTTTTTACTCTCGACATTTCCCTTATTCTCCATTTTCCGTTTTCCACCGGAGTAGTATAAGTTTTTAATGTTGATGTTTTTTACTCTTTACTTCATCCCTTTTCCCCCGCCCCGCCCCGCTCTTTCTACTTTCTCAGCTCTTTCTCTTTCTCTCCTCAAATATTCAACAAAAATGAACAATATCTTACAGTTTTGTTCTTTTTGAGGTTGGGTTGAACAAGTTTACCGATGGGATGTGGTATAAATATCGCAGCTAGGAAAGTGAAGAACCAAAGATAAACTATACTACAAATGTGATTTACAGATTAGCTGAGTTCAGGTGGTTACGGGTATACGATATGGCAAAGGGTGTTACGATTACGATAGCATAAGACCCCGAATGGTTCAGGCTGGGCATAGTTTGACCTAAATAGGAACCCTAAATAGGGAACCGCAAAGATATAGATTAAGTTAGATAGTTAGAGCACCCTTAATGGCTATCGATTACACTATCGATAGACTAGCAATCGATATGCGAGTCGACCGAGAGGGAAGCGATCATCAGAAGTAGGAGCGTCGCAGAGTGAAGTTAAAAAGAAGAATAAAAACGATCTAAACTGTATCTAAAAAATAATATTTAAAACGATATCAAATAAAGAGCCATTTAGATATCAGACCATATATCTGCCCCTTCACAAGATTATAATTGTGTGTGTGTGTAGAGTACATCGAAATCCAAGAGTGAGCCGTTACTCTTTGGTATAGGAATGTCTTTTCCGTTACTCGTTGGTTAACTTGATGTAATTTCTGTTCTGTTTTGTTTGGTTGGGTGGGGGTGGCTTCCCATCTCTGGAGTGTCCTCTGAAGTGGAGCTTTCACTGTAGTGCATGCGTGGCTGCACCTTAAACCTCCTCTTTGACTGCCTCTTGCTTTCTCTCTACACTTTTGCCCCTTTGTGATGGTCCCTCCTCCCTCTTTCTCTCTCTGTCTCTCTCTCTCCCTACCTACACCTTTTATCCTTTTCCTCTTTTTCCCTGCCCTGCCCTGCCCTGTGTGTCTCTGCCTGTTTTCGCTCTTCTCTTCTCTGTTGGCCTTTGCCGCCTCTTCTTCACTTTCATCGTTTCGCCGTGCATGCGGGTGTGTTTTTCAGTTTTTCTTTATTTTTACACACACTCGACGTCAACATTTGCATACCCTCGTCCTCGTTCTTGTCCTACACCCCGCCCCTCTCTTTCTCTCTCTCTCTCTCTCTCTCTCTCTGTGTGCCTTTCTCTTTCTCTGTTGCATTCTGGTGCTCAGTCTGTCTCCTTCTTTGTGTGTGCGTCTGGGACTGGCAAGCAAATTAAAATTCAATTTTGTTGTGCAACTTTTGCACTTTGCAATGCACTGCCCTCCCCTCCCCTCCCCGCCCCTTTTGGGCTCCGCCCTTTGTCCCTGCCTGCTCCACCCCCTTTCTCTTTGCTTACTTTCTCAACTTTGGTTGTTGTTTTTTGTAGTTTTTGTTGCGTGCATTTGAGCAATATGTTATCAGAGAATGGCAGTCCCCCCTAACCCCAACCCCAACCCCCACCCCTTCCCCTACCCCCACCCCTACTCTCCATCTCTCCAACTCTGTTTTCTCTTCTTTCTCCTCCCTCTCCTCCATCTTCTCTCTTTTTAATGCAGTTTTTGGTGTTGTTTGCTGGCCTTTGTATGCGTGCCAGGACACGCCTACAATATTTCCTTTTTGTTCTCTCGTTTTTCTTTTGTGTGTGTGTGTGTGTGTTTTTGGATGGCGGGGGGGGGGGGGGGGGGGGGGAGACGCAGGGGATGCCTTTTATGGGGACTTCATCGAACAGACAAGTGTGCATCCATCCACATGGCAATAGATTTATTCGGGCAGAAATAGAATCACATTTTTTTCTACCTACGGAGAGGAGAGTACATATTTTGTGTGCACAATATTTGTAAATATCCTTTAAGGTTCTGGACTCTTCCAAGTTTTTCATAGACGTTCATCGAAATCGGGTTCCCTCAAGTATCATTTAGGGGAGGACTCTCTGTGGAACAGAACGGTTACCTTTTTGGGGATTGTGGCACAGAAAAGATGAGATCGTCAAAGAGTTAAGGAACAAAGTATAAGCTATGTAGGGTATACATTTGTGGCATACGAGACCTCACAAGAGATACTATTACTATGTTTATACTATGAATTTCCTATAAAATAGCCCCAGAGGAGTTGCCAGACGTGTAAATTGGAAACAGTTTTGAAGTAAATTCCATCTGCAGAAGCTCAGGAACCTCCGCATCAGCCCAAAAGGATATTTTTGATTCTTCTTGTTTCGTTGTGGCTTTGTCCAATTGAATTACCTATTTCGCTCGGCGTTGCCACCTAGTTTGTCCTATGTAGGGTATACATTTGTGGCATAATCTTGGTTAAAACAATACGAGACCTCACAAGAGATAGTAATAGTACTATGTTTATGCTATGAATTTCCTATAAAGTAGCCCCTGTTTGCAGTCATATCAGAGGAGTTGCCAGACGTGTAAATTGGAAACCTCAGGAACCTCCGCATCAGTCCAAAAGGATATTTTTAATTCTTCTTGTTTCGTTGTCGCCTTGTCCAATTGAATTACCTATTTCGCTCGGCGTTGCCACCTAGTTTGTGCCACGCAATGAGGCTGATGGGTGTTTCCTGGCCTGGCATAAGCACAGTATATACCTACATATAGGGAAATACTACATATATACCTGCTATATACCATACTATATAGAGAAAGAAGCCCGGAAACGTTTTCTTCAAGTCAGGAGCCACCAGTAGTGCATTTAGGCCATGTCCTTGCCTGCCATTGCTCCCTCCCTGTACAGCTGTACATTTGCAGCTAGTTTGCACTGTACTTTAGCTCTGCATTCACTGTACTCCTGCACTCCTCCTCCCCCTCTGTCGACTCTCGACTCTCGACTGTCGACGATTGTTGCTATTGTTGGGCTCGTTGTTGTTGTTTGGTTTGGTTTGTGTGTTGCTCGGGGGGTCTCGTCACTGTGTGGTGTTAGTCCCCCACCCCCCCTTGCCGTTTTGGCTTTGCAACGTTTTGTTGCGTCGGTCAGTTTTCGGTTGCCACATGGAAATGGCGATGGTGCAGCAGCAGCAGCGGCAGCTTAAATTGCGCACTTTGCGCTGCGATTTTCAACATCTCCAACAGTAGTTGAGGCTGATGCTACCCGATGCTGCCACTGCTGTCACTGCCACTGCTGCTGCTGCTGCTGCCACTGCTGTTGAATGTTTCTGTCGACGAAGACCGGAGACGACGACGACAACGACAACAACATCGTCGTCGCTGGTTTTGTGCCCCGTGTGCCCCGTGTGCCCCGTGCCTCTGCCTAGGTTCACATTCTCATTACAGTTCATTCACCCAAAAGATACGGCTTTATGTATCTATTAGTTATGTATGTGCTTCAGCCTTCAGTTCAGTTAAGTTGCTGTTGTTGCCTGCCTCCGAAGCTTGCCCCATCGACAGCAGAGCTGCCCCACCAGAAGCACCAGAAGCAGCCTCTCCGCCTCCCTCTCCGCCTGCCTGCCTGCCTGCCTGCCTGCATTTTCAGCCAAGTTTTGATTTGTGTTATGTTGTAGATACACAAACAGAGGCAGAATATCCATCCAGAGGTTGCAGTTAGAGGTAGATGCAGCAGCAGGAGGAACAGGAGGAACAGGAGGAGGAACAGAAGGAGGAGGAGGAGGTACAGGCCGAGGGCCGTGGCAGATGCAAAGGCAGATGGGAGGAAGAGGCTGAATGTTGTGTGGCAGTGGCAGCTACTAATGCAGATACAGATACAGATACAGAAACAGAAACAGATACATTCCTCTTGACCAGCTGTCGTCGTCGTCGTCGTCGTTGTTGTCCTCACACTCCGTCTACCGTCTACCGTCTCCTAGCCCCCTCACCGTACCTCACCACTCTCTGCTCCTCTCTCTGCTCCTCTCTCTGCTCCTCTCTCTGCTCCTCTCTTCGCAACATCCATCTATATTTCCAACAGCCAAAGCATTAAGACATACAAATTATATTGAACCAAAGTATCTCCGAGTGCCATTATTTTTTACAGTAGACCTTTGTATCTGCCAGATGCATCTACAGCTAGTACTTGCTGCTAAAGATACATACATACAAACAGTTAGATACATATGTACGTATGTATATTCAATAGATATCTTTTACTAAATAAGACATTGTGGCATGCATCGTCCATGGCCTTTAGATATTTCTTTGTTTCTGACAGCAATTAAGAGTCTAACAGCAATTAAGAGACTTTTTGCTTTAAGATCCGCGAAGAACTTGGATCCACAATTTGTTTTTAGATACCTATTTTTCAGTTAAGAGGTCAAATGATCGTAAATGACGGATAACAAGCAGATGAAATCGTAATCATTGGATCCAATATGATAATTTCGAAGGGCAAAACATAGGATAAGATCTGCAAAGGAAACTACTGGCTCTTGTGAAAGATATACTGGATTAGCTAGAGTCTACCTATAGATATATTTGTATATGTTTGCATGCCTGTTTTAGTAACGAAGAACCCATTGGTATACCTAACTATAAACAAATAGACTGCTGTACAGTCCCGTGAGAGTGCTGCCCATTGGCGCTTCAATCGGCGTTTCAGTGCTGCCCATTGGCGCTTCAATCGGCGTTTCAGTGCTGCCCATTGGCGCTTCAATCGGCGTTTCAATCGGCGTTTCAGTGCTGCCCATTGGCGTTTCAATCGGCGTTTCAGTGCTGCCCATTGGCGTTTCAATCGGCGTTTCAGTGCTGCCCATTGGCGTTTCAATCGGCGTTTCAATCGGCGTTTCAGTGCTGCCCATTGGCGTTTCAATCGGCGTTTCAGTGCTGCCCATTGGCGTTTCAATCGGCGTTTCAGTGCTGCCCATTGGCGTTTCAATCGGCGTTTCAGTGCTGCCCATTGGCGCTTCAATCGGCGTTTCAGTGCTGCCCATTGGCGTTTCAATCGGCGTTTCAGTGCTGCCCATTGGAGTTTCAATCGGCGTTTCAGTGCTGCCCATTGGCGTTTCAATCGGCGTTTCAGTGCTGCCCATTGGCGTTTCAATCGGCGTTTCAGTGCTGCCCATTGGCGTTTCAATCGGCGTTTCAGTGCTGCCCATTGGCGTTTCAATCGGCGTTTCAGTGCTGCCAATATGATGCACAAGCAAGCGAGTCTAGTGTACCCCGATAGGAGTCATTTTTGATCTCTGAACCCAAAGGTTTTTATGTATCGCCCGCTTTGGAAATATATTTTTTGTTGTCATACAATTTTTCGCCTTAAAACTCAACTCAAAGCTAATTTTTTACATATTTTTCTCTTATTTTTGCAGGTGAGTTGCATGTGCGCCATTTTGCATCAAATATAGAACTTAATATTTGTATTTTGAGGGTAAGAATTCCGATTTTATGTTGCACTTTTTTCAGGCTTTGTTTTGACCTAAGACCCTTCTCCGTGTCGAAGCTTTTACGTAACGTTTCTACATATGTATACCCTTGATGGATTTCCAAGCGGTTCTATTCCCAGAGTTTCCATTTCATTTTCAATTGTTTTTGTTTCTTTCTCAATCGTTTCAGAGTGTTCCCCGATACCTTTCGAAGTTTTTCTTTCTTGATTAGCTTTCCTTTTCGACACTCCATTGCTTTCCCCCAGTATTGCTCTTGTGTTCGATTTGGCAGTAATTCTATTGCCTTTCGGGACCAAAAGAGTAACCACCCCCCTTCGCCCCTTCGCCCCTTCCCCCTATGAAATCAATCACCCTTCCTTTTCGTATCTGTATCTCTCGACTCCGACACAAAAAAAGGGGAAAAACATGCACAAAATTCGCGAAAATTTCGCCCAATCGTAGTTGTTGTTGCTTTTTTCTTTTGCTGTCCTTTTTTTTTTTTTTGGGTTTTTCCCGGCTGCTGCTGAGGCTGCAGCCCCGGGAAAACGGACGAGAAAACTGAGTGCGAAGCGCGCAAAGGAAGAACAGAGAAAAAAGCTGCGGATGGGATGCCTTTTCCTTTGACCCTCCGCTTCCACCTCCTCCGAATTCCTGCTCGCCTGTTGGCGATTGTGTGATGTGGCGGGGCTTAGGTTTTCCAATGTGCAACATGCAGCAGTGGCAGTGGCACAGTGAGAGCGAGAGCGAGAGCGAGAGGGGTAGCTCCTGTAGCCCCTGATGGTGGTGGTGGTGCTGGTGCTGCTGCTGCCATTTCCAGTGTGTATTTAGCAAAATTTTGCGTTGCTGGAGTTTAGTTTTCCCCTGCCCCCAAAATTTTCCAGGAGGGGGATAGCTAACGCAGTCACCGCTGCTGCTGCTGCTGCTTGCAACAAACAAGATACACATACAAATACAGAAAACAACAACAAAATCACACACTACACCAACAAAAACAACAAAGAATACAGCAAAAAACATAGCAAAGAATACACCAACAAATACAAAAACAACAACAAAGCTAGCAAAGGAAAAACCAACAAATAACTACACCAATAGATGTAGAAAAATCTTCAACAACAACTCCAACAACAACAAGAGTCATTAGCTAACACCAAGGACAGCTTGAATGGTACACCAACAGCAACAACTAAAACTACAAAATCAGCCAAAAAATTCTTCAACAGTCAATAGAAATTTCTACAAGTACAACAAACGTTTTAACAACAACTCCAACAACATATAATGCTACACCAACGAAGGGCAAACAGTGCCAATAAGAACAGCCTCAACCTCGAATTCAGTTCTTGTATCCATTACCCACATTACAGGCACACACAAACCCCCATACCATTCTCCTCTCTTTGACTAGCTTATATTTTCTCTCTCTCTCTCTCTCTGGAAATGCGGATGCAGATGTAGGTGCAGATGCCGATGAAGCCTCCCCCCGAAGCAACCCCTCATGACACTTTGATTTGTGGCATAACAAGCATCATGCAACCAGCCATATCCAAAGACTAGTTTCGTGGCAGTTTTTAGGCACAGACTCTCAACTATGAAGATATTTGGGCATAAAATGTGAAATTATCTTTCATAGGGAATTACTTCTCACCCATCTAAAGCCCAACTGAAACGCCCTCAAGCAAATTATGGATAGTCCATCACATCATCCATGGACAATAGGAAACTCGATACATACTTGAAGGAAACTATCAAAATGATTACTACACAGACACACACACACAGACACAAACAATGCCGTTACAATTAACCTTTTCCGCCTGAACACCTCTCATCAATCTATGGGCTGATAACAGAATTACGTTTTTGGCCAATTCAATTGTTGGAATTGTAAAGCAATTAAATAGAATATTTAGTTGCACAACATAATGGAAGGCTACTTACTTACACAGCCAAAGGACCATCTAAATTGGGAATTTATTACCGTTCTATTTCCGTTGGCTATCTACATACATCTACATTTACTATCTACATTTACAGTTGGCAAGTCTCTACTTTCGTTAATCTTTAATCGTTGAAGTCGTCAAAATGTACTTTCATTTTCTATAATTTTCTTTGGAGCTATCTATCCCCCCCCTCCCCCCACATAGCTCTCTATCTATCTCTCTTCCTCTTCTACTCTCTGCATTTTTTGGGGTAGCTCCCAAGCGGAAACGAAAGCAGCAACCCAGTCGCTGGAAAACTTTGTGCGGCACTGCAAGTAGGGGCAGATGTGTGTACATGCAAATATTTCCCCCATCTACCATGCATACATACATATGTACATGTGTATATCAATATGGTATATAGTGGATCCTACAGGGACAGCGTTATTAACAAAAGAAAAAAAAGGAGTACAACCGAAGCGTTTCTGTCTCTCTCTCTCTCTCTCTCTGTCTTTCCCGTCGTCGTTGTCGTTGTGGCCGCGCCACATCGTGTTAATGGTTTTGGCGGCTGGCTGCCGAATATTTTCCACGATTTTCGGATCCGCATCCGCATCCACCCCCCGTCCCCATCACCATACCCATACCCATACCCATCCCTGCGTAGAGAACTGATTGAGGAGGCAGGCGACTGCTCCTTGAGGTTCCTACAGGGGGGTTCCTGTGCGTGTGAGTGAGTGCAGCGCGCGCGCATCCTGCACTCATGCAAGTCACGCATCCCACACACACACGCACACACACACATATGTGATCCAATTCCAAAATGTTCCAATGTTCGTGTTGCCATAACAATCCTTCTGCTGTCTCGTCTTCTTCTTGTTCCTGTGTGTGTGTGTGTGCCTGAATTATGATTTTTGGTTAGCATAATGTTAGGACACCTGCCACGCCTACCTTAACACATTCCCCTCTCTTCACTCTCTCACTCTAACTCTTACTCTCTCTCTCTCTGTCTGTCTTTCTCTGAGAAAGGATGGAGGCCATCAAACAATTACTGGATACTTCACTTATTAGCCGCCACTCTGCACTCTGGCCTGCACTTTTGGGGGCTCCAACCCAACCCCTTGTGGCACTCATTCCAGCACAGGGCTTATCATCACTCCGCTCCAACATCTTGGCTGGAAAACAAAGGAGATTTAACTTGATTTGAAGAGCGCTGGATCGCCCTGGAGGCGCTCCAGTGTGTGTGTATTGAGTATTGAGTGATTATGTGATTCCCCATGTTTACCCAGTGATGGCACAGTGAGAGCGAGAGAGAAAGAGCTAAGGAGATGCACTGGGCAGGTACATTGCCTGCAGGTATAGATACATTCCAATTTAAGAATCAAGCTTAAAGATTCGTTTGCATGACTTCGGAGATAGTGGAAATCCTCGACTGAAACATAATTTCACACATTGATTGATGCTCCGGCTTTCGCAACCTTTTGCCATCAATAGTAGTGTCTCATTCCAAAATTTCATTTGATACAAAACTTCTGTTTGTCTTTTGGGAATGTAGAGATAGGGAGATACATATATCGTACAGGGATAAATAGTTCTAGAAGCTTTTCAAAGAACTCTTTGTCCTCTTTTGTCTTCTTTATGTGGTTTTTCATTTCCAATAAGAGCTTAACGTCTTGCTCCTTTCGGCTTTCGGCTTCCGCCTTCTATTCTCTTCTCTTCTCTACCCGTAACACCTCTCTCTCTCTACTCTGCATCTTCTAATGCTCTAATCCGCTCTTTTGTGTCTTCAAAATTAAACAATTCCATAGCCTACTTATCAGCTGCGGCACAGTTGCTCCTCCAGCTCTGGTCTTTTGTTTATTGGGCCAATTTCTGTCATGTCATGGTAATTCTCCACCATTTCCACCAACAATTGACCCTGTAATACACCACCCACCCCCCCGTCCAGGAACCAGTGTCCTTCTGGCTATCATTGAATTGGTGGAGAGGGGATGGGGGGTCCATTTAGGAACACTTTGGATTGTTGCATGAATCCCAGGACGACGAGAACGACTACCAGCTGTAGATCGGGTGTGGACTCCTGTAGAATTGCCGACTCAGACAGGCCTTACGCGCTGAGGTACGAGGAGAAACGACTTGCAGTAGCCGCAGGGCGGGCGGGCGGTCTGGCAGAGAAACAGAGAAGGTGGACTGCTAGCCCGATGATGGATGGTATTCAGAGGGGGTCCACAGGAGAAAATCCGAGAGTTGGCCCAGATGAGATGAGCCAAGAGCTCACTCTGCGACAGGAAGGCAAAGGAACCGTCAAATCTTTCGTTGACTCTATGGATACTCTTCCACACTTCATTACTTCATTTTTTATTTACATAACACATATGTAGGAGCTAGGCTCTCTCTCTCTCTCTCGCTCTCACTATCTCTATCTCGCTGTGACCCCAGGGGTACCCCTGTTTTGCTCTTTTCTCTATTTGCTATTTCTCTTTCCCTCTTGCTGGCGCTGGGATTGCACTGCATCCCCCTACCCTCTGAGCGCGCCACATCCTGTAGGCACACACACAGAAATGGGCGAAACTTTCCAATATTCCTCCTGTGGGGTCCTGCGATGCGTTTATTAAATGTACATCAAGCCGAAAAATCCAACCAAAGCCGCAGCACAGTGCAACCAGCCGCAGCAGCAGCAGCAGCACACAGCCAGCAGTTCGTTGGCTGCGCTTCGTCCTCGTCCTCGTCGGAGGCTTTCGGGGTCGCCTCTGAGGTCGCTCGTTGACGTCGTCGTCGTCGTCGCTCGTTGTCACGAGCCAACAATTTTGTGCTGATTCTATTTTGTCCATAACTCAGCCAACGACCGAATCCATCCAGCCACTCTGTCTCTCTCTCTCTCTCTCTCTCTGTCTCTGTCTCTGTCTCTCTGGGAGTGTGTGTGGTGTACCCATCTCTTTCGTGCACACCACATATTCAGACCATCCATCTCGTTCTAGTCGTGCACCCATCCAGCAGCCAAGCAGCCAAGCAAAACCGCGTATCCCGATGGCCAAAATGCCACTTAAAGTTTGGTTCCGTTCCTCGTAGTATTCGGTTGTTGTCCGAAAGCAGCCCCTCTTCTCTCTCACTCGTCGCTCGTCGAAATGTAGGGAAAAGCAAGTGAAAAGCCAAAGGAAAAGCAACCTCAAAACCTCAAACTTGGACTGGCCCCAGAAAGAAGCCCCAGAAGCAAGGCCAAGTCAAGCCCTCAAGGATTGTTATCCTCCTGCTTAGCAAATGCTTTAAGGCTTTCAACAAAAAGATTCGAGAGCGAGTGAGAGCGAGTGCGAGCGAGAAGGATTGAGGAAGTGACAAACACGGAGACAGCAACAGAGAGAGAGAGAGAGAGAGCGAAAGAGAGCGAAAGAGAGCGAGAGAGGAGCATGATGATGCTCCGAAATCTACTGGTAAATATTAATTACCAAAAGAAAATTACTTTTACTTGGGTATATTTACATGGTATAAGAGTTTGTATTTAGTATAAGTGTTTCCCCCCTTCCCCCGCCCCCTTTTAAGTGGAGTATTTTTTTGTGTGTGTGTGTGTGTGTGTAGATGATTGAATGTGGAATGTGCAACAAGTGGAAACGAGAGGAGCTCAGGGTAAGACTTTGATTTAGTGTACAAATTAGCCCTAAGCGAACGGACACTTTTCCTAACGATTTGCTTTCTGCCAGCATTCAAAAATCATTGAATCTCATGTTTTCAAAGATTTCCAATCTTAAATGCTGAGAGCGAAATCTCTCATGAATGTTTGCTTGCAACATGCAACATTTTAGCTTGCAACATGCCGCCGCTGCCACAAATACAACCCCAACAAGGTTCAAATGGGATTTGTTGTCTTTTCATCGTTCATCATTCATCGTTCGTCGGTTGTTGTTGTTGGTGTATGCTAACTGTGTCAGAGCTGGTTCTGGGAGTCTGGGGTCTAGACAGAGAACCAGTTGAAGACGAAAAGGAGCTGGAGGAACAGATAGTAAAGCAGCAGGAGCAGGAGAAAGGGAAGCAGGAAGCAGGCGTTGGGAAACGTACGATTTTGGGTTTGGATTTGGGTTTGAAGTAGAAACTTCTCTCGCTGCTCTTTTTGGTACAAATTTTTAAATTCTGGATAGTTCTTTAAGGGGTACAGATATCAATGTAACTACATACATATGTATGTATGTATCTCTTGAATGGACATGAATATTGTTTCAGTTTGCATTGGAAAGCTGCGGGAGTAAAGTAACAAAATAAACATTTTTGCATATGTACATCTTGATATGTGATATACATATATTGATACATACATATGTACATATGTGTACATGTACATGTACATGTACATATGTATGTGTTGTGTGGTGTTTATGTAATGTAGAATTTTCCACACATTAGAACCTGTTTTCACAGAGTGGAAGAAGAAGGCAAAGAAAAGAGGAATTGGTATTAAACATAACATAGCGAGACCCAGAGACTCGCCGTCCAAGAAGACAGTTGTCAAAGTCCTTTCCCGCTCTCGTTAGGTACTCCCCCACTCTCCTCACTCGTGCATCTCCTTTGGTATCTCTTTAGAGTCCTATCCCTCCCCTCCGCTCTTCTCTTCTCTTCTCTTCTCTCGACTCCCTCTTCCCTTTCGCTAAACTATTTTGCGTGGCGCTGTGTCGCTTGTTCGTTGTCTGTCTCTCTGTGGGCCTCTCTTTCTGTCGTTTGTCTGTCTCTCTCTCTCTCTCTCTCTCTCTGTGTGTGTGTGTGTGTGTTTTTGTGCTTTTTTTTTGCGCTGCCTGCTTTCCTTCTTTCTATTGCTGCTTTTCGACCAGCGTCAACGCAGGCAGCGCAGCTGCTGCTCTGCGCCTGCACACACACACACACACACTTACACACTGGCGCGCACACACAGGCAGACGAGGCGCACTAATACACACGAACAGTCTTTCATGTATTTACTACATTCCTCAGTACTTGAAGCGCCTCCGGAAGTGATGGTTTTCCGGCGCGCATTTCGAAGCATAAGCCAGCAGCTGGTCGTCCGTCCCCCTCTTCGCGGCAGCATCACTTTTTGTTTCCCCCAACCCCTCGCCCTCGCCCGCGCCCTCGCCCCTTGCGCGCACACTTCACACATTCGTGTGCAAATAAAACAAAGACAGAAAAACAAGTAAAAACAAGTAAAAACAAAATCAAAATCAAAATCACACAAAATTAACGCTACACTTTTCGGGAGCTGAGCGAACACTTGCCCGTGCTTTGTTGCTATGTGATGTGATGTGAGTGCAGTGTGATTACAAAAACATAAGAGGAAGAAGGAGATCAAGAAGAAGAGGAAGAGGAAGCAGTGGAGGCAGTGGAAGCAGCAGAAACAGCAATAACGAAGAAGCAGTAGTGCAGTGTGTTTGGTGTGGAACAGAAAAGGAGTCGGTGAAAAATGCGCACCAAAAGGAACGCCAGCGATTTGGGCCTCTTGCATCGCACTTGCATTGTCGGCGGAAAATCGGTGAGCATAAAATACCACCCCCAACCCCCAGTCCCCCAGCCACCCCGCAGACACACTAAGAAAAACTCGAATCAAATTTACATTCGATAAACACCAAATTCCCTCTCTCTCTCTCTCTCTCTCTCTCTGTCGTCTCTCTTAACAACAACACCAACCACACATGCGCCCCAGAAAAAGAGAGAGAGAGAGCGAGAGCTTTACTCTCGCTCCGTTTCTCCCTGCTCAGGCCTAACTGTATTTTGCTCGTCAATCCACACACACTCGCTGGTTTTTTCGAGCGACTGCCGCGTAAAGCCGCTCAGCTTTTTGCACATTCTGTGCGCCTGTTACTTTCTGTAGACTGCAGCGTCATTGCAGCGAAAACATTGTACTGGACTGTCGCATCTAGTATTTATTCTGCTGGGGTTTGTTCTTCTCTTTAAATACCGATTCCGTACGAAAATTGCACGAGCAAAAGGCCCCAACCGCAGCGAATTTCAACAAAACAAAAAAACTTGGTTGGGCCCACCACAAAACACATCTCATCTCGCATATTTAAAAGATTTCCCAGCACCAAAGAGTCAATGAGCGTCACCGAAAGAGACAGAGACAGAGCGAAAGAGAGAGAGAGCGAAAGCGAGCGCAAGCCACCACAAGAGAGCGAGAGAGTGTGCTGGCTGGCTGGCTGGCTGGCTGTGTGAACGTGTGAGGTATTGCGGTTGTTTATTGTTTTTACTGGCCGCTGGGGGGCGCTAATTTGCTTGACGGCGGCGACAAGTTTAATATGAGGTGGGAAACGGTACAGTGGAAATTGTGTAAAATGTACCAAACAAAATGCACAAACCTGAAATATTCTGATCATCATTAGCATTCATCTAAAATTGTACAATAAATCTTTCTGCAAATCAAAGACATTCTTCAAGAAACAAAGAAATCTCACCCTATCGAATGACTACTGTGTTCGTTGTTGGCATATGATTTATGGACAAAACGAGACTGCGACGACGACTACCATCAAATGTTGACAAATATGCCACAAATATGTACAAAATGTATACATTTTGTTCTTTTTGCCAGCCAATTAACATGATTTATACAATTATATACATATACACACATACATATATTCGCTTTGCATTCATTACCCCTTTAATCCCCTAAAACATTAAATTATCAGAGTTTTGACGGTGTTTCGTATCGCTCTTGTTTGCTCTCTCTTGTTTTTGCTGTGCTTTTTTGGATTCTCTTCTCTTGCTTGTGCTTATCTCGTTTTGTGTCCTGCTTGTTGCTGTTGCTATTGCTGATTTTTCGTTTACTCGTTATCTGGGTCCGGATGGGGTAATACATACACATACATACATACATGCATACATACATATGTACATATTTCGTTGTCGTCGCTCAGCTCAGCTCAGCTCAGGGTTTGCCTGCTCGCCTTTCCTCGGCACCCAGCACTTGGCATACGCGTCATACAACAAAATTTGTGCAAATTTCGCTCATAAACCGGGTGTAGGCAAATATCTGAATCCAAAGCACCAAAGTGGATCCCACAGCATTTAAAGAGTTTATTTTCGTTTCGTTTCGTTTCGGATACTATTTTATTATCGTCAGCAGGGAAGCAGCTTACCCTAACGGCAACTGTAAAGCTTACAGAAGCCGGAGAGCCAGAGAGCCAGAGAGACAGAGCCAACGAGAGGGGAACAACCAAATTATAACAGTTTCTGTGTGTGTTTGCTGTGTGTGCGTGTGAGTGCGAGATAAGTCTACAAGCGCCGGGCGCGTGGGTGTGATAGAGTGGGCAACAGAGCCAAGGAATTTGTCTCTCTGGGCTGTCAAATTATATCCAGATAAGTGGAGAAGATGTCGAAGCATTTTGTTTGTCTTAAAAGAAAATAGTTTACAAAAATGACAAAATAATGTATTATTCTCAAGCCATTTTTTGCTGTTCAGTTTATGGCATTTCTATAATCGTGTTCTAATTAATTTGTTTGTATTCCACCAATTATTATTAGAACTCTCCGAACATGTATGCCGAACAGTTTAGACCTCTTTTGAGCACCCCACACGCCAATGCTCATTTCGCTCTGCTCAGTCATTCCTCTCTAACGCTCTCTCTCTCGCTCACTCGCTCTGTGGCCCACATACAACTTGGTCGGTCGGTCGGCCGGTCGGCTCGGCTCTGCTCGGCTCTCTTTGCTCTGCCGAGACCGAGACTGAGACTCCATGCTTTGCGGCGAGACTTTCTTGCTGCGCCGCCTGTTTCCCTGTTAAATTGGCGGTTACACGCGCGCGTCAGGTACACGGATGCACCGCACACAAAGCGCAGACGACGCAGACGGCACACGCATCGGTTTGACGCTCTCGCGGCATTCTATTTCCTATTTTCCCCAAATGCCCAAATGGGTGGTTGTTTGGCTGGGTATCGTATCTGGTCGTACGGCCGCGTCACGTCGCTCGCTCGGTTCGCGTGTCCCCGTCCACGGGGTCTCTGTAGAGATGGACATGGACTGCGAACCGACACGGCACGAAAATAAAACACGAAATATTATAGATTGTGTCTCATATCTTTATTAACATATTTTTGTATAGAAATAACAATTTATCAAGGTTGGCAGGCAAATATTTAGTATTTTCCTAGATAAAAGTTGTGGCCCTTTCATGGTTATATCATTCCTTAAACATTTTAGAACTTTGTGTTTTCGTGGCGATTTTGCCTACGCGACCGCACGTCGTGTCACGAAGAAACCACGGTCTATACCGAATGCCTCTAATGCCCACCTCTAGTCTGGTGCCGTGTTCCGTTGATTTGCTGCTTATCAGGCGACTCATCGATTTTGTTGTTGTTCAGTTGGTGCTCTCTCGCTCTCGCTCTCGCACCCGCTGAGTGACCATCCGTGCTTGCACTCACACTCTCCCAATCGGCTTTCGCTCATTTGCTCTCGCTCACAGTGTTGTTGTGTTGGTTTTGCTGTGCTACATTCATTGTTGTTGCTGTGCTGTGCTCTCCCTCTCTCATTCGTTTGGCTTGTTCTCTCTCTCTCGGTTGCTGTCTTACCTGCTCGCACTCGTGCTTGCTCGCTCTCCCTCACTCCCTTTCTCTCTCGAGTAGTGGCCTGGCCTGGCCTGCTGCTGCTGGCTGTTTCGTGTCTGCCGTTCGCTGCCGACTTCTCTGCTGGCAATTGCTGTGCGCCTGTTCTTTCCCTCGAATATCGAATCTCGATTTCGATGAGATTTTGTTACTTGTTACAGACAGTCAGTCCCGTGTCCATCCATAACTCCTCAGCTCTGCCACTGATCTCTCTCTCTCCCCCCATCCCTCCATCCCACTCTCTTTTTATCTTTTTCTAACGCTCTGCCTCTCTCGTGTGTACATTTGAAATTATTTATTTATTATATAGATTACAAATTCCTCGTTTCGTTGCCCAAAGCAAAAGTGGTTTGACAAAAAATTTAATAAAGAGAGAAACGGAAAACACCGACTGACTGGGTCGGGTCTACCCGGGTCTGGAATTCTTTCATGGTCTGGGGCTCAAATCGTCGGCTTCAGCTTCGTAGTCGTCGTCGTCGTCGTCGGTCGTCGCACTCACACTCACCTTCACCACAAAAACCTCACCACGGTGGAGACGACGACGACGACGACGACATATGTTGACCGTCGTCTCTCTCTCACTCACTCATTTGCCATATTTAATTCTATTTAAATGAAAATGAACTGAAACCGATTACAATCCCCGCCCCCGCCCCGCCCCTCCCCTCCGCACCGCTCTACCATGCGCTCACGACCAGACCCGGGCCAGACCCAGACCCAGACCCCGGCCAGACGTGCAAGCAAGCGTCGCGCCATGCAGCCAGCAAGCAACTGAATTGATAACAACACCCGAACCAACCCGACGACGACGACGACACGACGCCTGCGACGGCAACGAACCCCAACATTTCCCCAACGACAACGACAGCGGCAGAAGCAGAGGCAGAAGCCGAGGCTGAGGCTGGGGCCAACGCCACTCAACAGTCAAGTGCTTTGCTTGCCTCAGCCAAAGCAGCGTGTGAAATATTTTCCAAACAGTGAAATGGGATGAAAAAAAGAAGAAAAACCGAGAAGTGAATTATCGCTTGGGGAGTCGACGCTAAGATACCCTTTTGCAGATCCATATGAAAGGAAACCTATGAAATTATAGTCTGTTGAGATTGTTTGGTATATACAAAATTGTATCTTGGATTTAAATTGAAATATCTGACCGGCAAATCGTTTCCGGTAGAGCCGCCTAGCGTGAAATAGTCATAATGCCTCTCTCTATATTGAAGGGTATCCCAACACACACACACAACACGAAAAACGGCAACAAAACGAAATGTAAAACCAACAACGACAGCGACAAGAACAAAATTGCAAAGCTCTCAATGTGCGCGCGCCCCCAAAGCACACGACGAAAAGCGTTGAATGAATGCTCAAACAGCAAAACCGACGAACACCAGAACGAACACACACACACATACACTATAGACAGTGGAAGCCAGCCTCTCCACACAAATCCGAAACCAGAACACATGATTAGCCTAGTAAAACGAGGCACTGCATGGCATGGCGTGGCGTGGCGTGGCTTTTGGGACGCGAGGACGGGAGTTGGTTGTGCTCTCAACAGAAAAAACGGCAGCAGCAGCAGCAGCAGCGATAGGCGCACTCTAGCACAGTGGGACTTGGACTATCAAAGAAATATATCATAGATTTCAAAGACTGAATTCAAGCCTACAAATAGTAATTACAAAATCTCTTCAACTGGTGTGGTGAATGCTAGAATTATGGGAGTAGAATTTTATAGGAGTAGAATAGATGCTTGGTTAATCATGAAACCAATTAAGTCATTTCAACGAAAAAAGATTTCACATTACATATTTTGTAGATAAATCTCATCATGGTTAATAATAATACAATTTTAAACTGAAGCCGCAAACTAGTTTTAAAAATCCTCCTTGAACTACGTTCATAAATATTTCTTATTGCCCCAATAAGTATGCTAAGCCAATAGCCAATTGTGCCCACTGTGCGTGCCCGCCTTCTCAGCCATTCCATTCCTTCTCTGTTAGCTTGTGTCTGTATGTCTCTCTCTGTGTGTGTGTGTGTGTGTTTTGTGCGAGCAATTGAAAGAAGCGAAAAAAAAACCGGTTGCACTGTTTACCGACATTTTCCGCTACGTTGGCAGAGCGCACTCAAAGCCAGAGAGTGATTGTCTGTGCGAGGAGTGCGGCACAGGCACAGGCACAGGGCAGTGTGTAGAGAGAGAGACAGAGAGAGCGAGCAATAGCTGGCGAGGAAGGTCGTCGTCGTTGTCGTTGTCGTTGAGCATGCCGAACAAGTGCTCGTGTCGTCGTTTGGCCCGACGTCGTCAGGCCATAACCGGAAGGTCGCCTTTACCACAACATTTATTATGGAAAATCGCGTAATCACTGTCGTATCATATTTTTTTTTCTTTGCTTTTCTTTTTTTATACTTGCTTCGCTCTCTTGCTCTTCGCTCTCAGCAGCAACCCGGTCCCTGTCCCTGTGCCTGTCCCTGTCCCTCTCCCTGTTGGGTTTCGTTCGTTCCCGTACGGTTCCATTCCGTTCCGTTTGGTTCGGTTCGGTTCGGTTCGGCTCGGCTCGTTGTTCTTTCGCACCACCTCTCTTCGCTGTCGCTGTCGCTCGCTCTCCTCTCCCTCACTCTTGTGTCTGGTTTGGTTATATTTTTAGCAGCAGACGACTTCAAACTTGTTGCAAGTTGTTGCTGCCTGTTGGCGTGTGTTTGATGTGCGAACTCTGTGCAAACTTTATGGTTTTTTCCTTACTTACTTACTTACTTTTTTCTTTATTTTTTTGTTTTGTGGCTGTCGCTGTTGCTGTTGCTGTTGGTTTTTTCCGTTTCACTTCTTTTGCTTTTGCTATTCCTTTGCTTCTTCTGGCTACCATTTTGTTTTATTTTCTTATTTAGCTTCTCTTTTTTTTCTATATTAAAGCTTTACTTTTTATTTTATGGCACATTTTGTTTTTTTTTGGGTTCGTGGCTGATTAAATGGGAAAGAAATGCCGCCATCATTCCAATTGAATGAGACTTCCTTTCTCGCTCTCTCTCTCTCTCCCCTCCGCTTTTTTTGTTGTTGCTGTTGTTTTTTGTGTTGGTTTTTCTAATAAGTAGCGGAGCTTTACCTTTACTTTTTTTTTGGAGGGCCAAAAATTTACGCGCACATCCACACACACACCCACACACACACCCACACACACACATACACCCACACACACTGACGCAGACACCAGTTCCAGTTCCATGGAAGCCCCCGCCGCCACCGCCACCGACGTAAGCTAACGGCATATTCCAATGCAATTTTATTCAGTGCAGAGGCGTGGGCATGTGAGCGCCTCGCTGCCCATGGGCGTGGGTGAGTGCGAGTGTGTGTGTGATAGGGATGGGCATAGGGTAGAGAATGGACTGTTGGAAGTGCGGGAGGGGGACTTGTGGGGGGGGGGGGGGGTTGTGTGTTCTGGTTCTGCCGAGGCCATGGTCGAGGGGGCGGGGGCGGGGGTGGGGGCACTGTCGCGCGGCCATGGGCGTAGCTGCAGTTTTGGTGGTTGCTTTCCTGGGGAATACCGTTAGGTTGTATATGGATACAATTTTCTTTCGCTCATTTTTTTTGTTTGCCCTGGAAAAGTGCTAGGATTTTTCTCCAAGCTTTGCATTTCACCCCCCACCCCCCAACCCTGGAATGTGTGTGTGTATATTGGAAGGCACTGCCAACTTCAGTTGCATGCTGCATGCTGCATGCGTGGACAGAGCCACCACCTCCAACCCCCCAACCCCCCAGCCCCCAAAAGAAGAGCCAGAACCGAACCCGACACGGACACGGAGAACCGTCGAAGCTTTGAGCTCCCGGACCGTGCGGACCCCCTATAATCGTATGTTTATTCCAATGTGCAGGGCCGTAATAGTAGCAGAGCCCCCATGCCACCCCCCGCCCCCCCCATCGGATCCGTTGTTTGATGATTTGCAAAGTGGATTTTGTTTGTATGCATTTGACGATTGTTCGACTTGGAACTACTGTTGCCTGCTGCCTGCTGCCTGCCTGCCTGCTAGTGCCATTGCAGTTCTCGTACTCGTTATTGTTGGACATATTGCAAAAACTGGTTTACTGTTCACTGACTACAGTCTTCTCCTCTCTCTCTCCCGCTCTCCCTCTCTCTCTGTCTACCACTTGCTCCATCTCTGCATCTGTGTGTGTGTGTAACCCTTTTAAGCGTGGATTGCTCTTTGCACTTCCTTGCATTGCATTGCCCAATAATACATAAAGACATATGTACATATGTATGTCTTTATGTGTGTATGCACTTTGCCTTCTATTTTTTTCTGTTTTCTGTTTTCTCTCTTTCTCTCATCTCTCTGCATCGTTTTCTTGCATCTTTCGATTCAGTGTTGCATTTCGTACTACCTTTCTTTGTCGATCATTCAATTTAAATTTAAAGACTTTTTGCTACCTCTGATTGTATTTGAATCGACTGAAATCGTCGATAGGCATGGCGATAGTTTATCGATTGTATTTGAATCGATACCGATTGTATTCTGATTTATCCAGGAATTGTAAAGATTGTATGGAAAGTATTGCCAGGACTGTGATGGTCCTTTCCTTGAGTGGTTTTGATTGATGCCGAAAGAGGAATCGAATCTTCAGGAATCGAATCTTAGAGACATTTGTGTCCAAGCATAGCGAAACATCCTTTAGGTATTTGCAACGTAAAGCCTATCCTTTTTATTTTGGGTCATCTCCAGTTCCATTAGTGGAATATTCATTATTCATATTCATTCAAAAAAATGACGGACAGTGTATTTTGTTGTTGGATTCGGCGGACCGACTTAGCTGCCCAAAAGAAAACCTCCAACGAAAATTGGAATGGAATTTGTTTGGAATATTCGACCCGAGATTTCTTTCGCTCCTGGCGAATGTTCTCCTTGTGGAAAGAGCTAATTATTCAGTAGTTTGATGGACACAAAGAGAGAGAGAGAGAGGAGAATACACTCCACTTACATATATATGTATGTATGTATTGAGGAGGTGTCGTCTTGCACCAATTATAATTAGCAACGAAAATGGCCGAAATTTGCAGCCCTCCCCTGACAGTGGAGAAGCTCTACTACCACTCTTGCATGTTTTATGCACAGATACAGAATACAGAACACAAGATACTAGATACAGATACAGATTTATCCGTTCGTATGCGAAGTGGCTTGTGGGGATTGTTACGGAGGGGGTAGTGGGCCGTGGGGGGTGGGGGTGCGTGTTGAGTACTGTACACAAGTTTTGCACAGTCACAGAGTCCATTTTGCCACACTTAAAGTGCGCCCCGTTGTAGCAAGAGCAGCCAACAGGCCAGGCCAGGCCAACATCTTTGTTGTTGTATGTGCGTGTGGCATGTGGAATATTATGCGCCGCGCGCATATATACACACACACACACAGACACAGACACACACACATAGAGAATGAATCCCCCAATCCAATCCACAAAACGACGCATGCCGCGCAATGCGATTGCGACGTCGTCGTCGCTGTCGCTGTCGTTGTCGTTGTCGTCGTCTCGTGGTTGTCGTTGTCGGCCACTTCATCATCGACAAGCAGCAACAGCAGCAGCAGCAGCAGCAGCCGCCGCCGCCGCCGCCGTCGCTGATGTTGCCAGTTTGCCAGTTGCCAGTTGCCAGGCAGGCAGTTGGCTAAAACAAAGCTGGCTCACTGCCCGAACCCGAACCTGGACATGGCCCTGCACCGCCCCCCCACTCGCTGCCGCTGCTGCTGCTGCTGCTTCCACCATTTCTCTCTGTCTCTGCTGCTGCTGCTGCGGCAACGCCAATGACAGCCCAAAGTGCTCTTGTTGTTGCTTGTTGCAAGGAGAGTACCCTCGAGAATGTGCCACCAATTTGGTTGCTGGCTGGCTGGCTGCTGGTGGCAATGATGGGCTAAATCGTGTTGCATATTTAATAACATTTCGTTTATCGCTTACTAATTGTCGGATGTTGCAGATTCTTTTTCGTGGGAAATCTTTCAGGGGAAATCTTTTATGGATAGAGGAGGATGCTGGGAATGTTTGGATCTCTGAAGATTGGGATTTGGGGGAAACATTTCTTTGCCCTTGCCCACCTACCTTGCTACCCCGAAAGCCTGCAACATTTTTTGGCATTTCGCTTTGTGATCGTATTCGTATTGGCTTGTGTCCTTTTGCTTATGGAACGTTTGTACAGCGAATCAGCGTTGTGCGTTGTTCGTTGTGGGGTTCTGGTTTTTGTTTGAAGAGTACGAAACATTTGAGTGTCCTTGCGGCTATTTAGACATACCCTCCCCCCGCCCCCTATAATTGTACAGGTAATCCTCGACTTGGCTTCCTTTGGCTGCCCCTCGTACAACATTCCTTTGGCTGCTGCAGGCACTGCTGCAAGTGTTGCCACCTTCTTCTTCTCATTTGCCTAGTGAATGCTGCCTGCTGAGCTGAGACTGCCACACGGTTGAAGAGAGTGAGTGGAGCATGGATTTGCGATGGATGATGGGTAGTGCCTTTCTGTGTGTGTGTGTGTGTTTGTGTGTGTGTGTGTGGTGGGTTAAGGTGTGTTAGTGGGGCTGTCATTGGAGGTGGGGGTGGTAATGGGTAGAAGAGTAACCACGATGAGGCCGCGAATCTCTCTGACGACGACGACGAAATGGTTGGGGGACGATGAAGGAGGGGATGGGAGGGAGGGCAGGGGAGGGGAGGGCAGGGGAGGGGAGGGCAGGGGAGGGGAGGCTCTATGTTAGGGGAACAAAAAACAGTGGTGCGGGGTGCGCGGGGCTGCTACGCATTTGGAAGTTTTTAGCTAAGTTGGCAAGGCTGCTGCTGCTGCTGCTGCTGCTGCTGCTGCTGCAATCAGTTGTTTGTGTGTATGTGTGTGCGTGCGTGTACCCCTCCCCCCACCCACACACACACACACACACACACACACACAAACACACTTATACATTCAACCCATTTTGTGTCATACTCCCTCTCTGTCTGTCTGTCTCTGTCTCGCTCTCTCTCTCTCTCTCTCTCTCTCTCGCTCTCTGCCTCCCTCCCTCTCTCTCTCTCTCGCTTTGGGTTGTTGTTGTTTTTGTCGTTTTCTTTGGGCTGCTGTTGCGTCGCTGCTGCTGCCTGCTGCCTGCTGCTGGTGTGTTGGCTCTGCCGCTGCTGCTGCTGCCACTGACGCGCTGTTGCTCTTTGCAATTCGTTCGTGCAGCAGCAGCAGCAGCAGAAAGCAGCGCAGCGCAGCGACCAGCATCAATTCAGTTTCGGTTTCAGTTTCAGTCGCAATTCAAACGCCATCAAAATCAAAACGGTAACACACGAAAAAGCATAACAAAAGCACACACGGGCCACACGGGCCACACGGGCCACATGGGCCACCCGGGGGCATACCACACGGCCACACACAACAAATGCAACAATCAATTCAATTCAATTCGATTCAATTCGATTCAATGGAATCGAATGGGTTTATTCAGTGCAACACCAACGAATAACAACACACCAACACACACACACACACACACATAGAGCCAATCGACTGACCGAAAGAAAACCCAATCGAATATCAAACGGCAGGCAAAACGGGAATAGAATGGAATGGAATGGTGGAAAACAGATGGAAATGCACAGATCCGATCCGATCGGATCGAAATACCAAATACCACGACCACAATTACAATTGTTTTTTTAATGTGAACTAAAACACAAAAACAAAACCACAACAACAACAACAACCGAAGTAAAGAATTCATTAGAGTACAAGAAAGAATGCGAATAACGGTGCAAAGTGGAAGTGCAAGTGCAAGTGCAACAACAACAAATCTCTAGTGTGATGTGCAATTTGTTTAAACAATTCCATCGTAATTTCAACAACAACAACAACAAAGTGTAAACAACGCTGCCAGCCAAGAGCCAAGAGAGAGAGAGAGAGTGAGAGAGAGAGCAGTGCATGGCAAAAGTGCATGCAAAACGGTACAAAAAATACAGTGGGAGAGAGAGAAAGAGAGAGAGAGAGATAGATTATTTGCTGTTTTTTTTTTACTGTGTGAGTGTGTGTGTGTGTGTGTGCTAAAAGCAAAACAAAAGTTAGAAAAATTATACATAAGAGAGGGCGAGAGAGAAGCATCGACTGGAAAACAAAATATGTGTGCCAAATTTAACACACACACACACACACACACACACACACACATGTACACCTTTTCCCCCAGAACATCTGATCGAAAGACAAAAACAACTTGAATTGCAGACTGGAAAAGTTGAAGCGGAAACCCTTCAACTGCAGGACTTATGTACATACATACATATGTACATATGTATATGAAAAGCAACAGACGACGAAAATCTATTTACACACACACACACATATGCAATGTTGCCTTTTCGTAAGAGGATTCTGCCCTTTGCACAGAAATAATTTCCCCTTTTCATAAGATTTCCCCTTTCCCCACACACACACACACACACACATACATAATTTCCCCTTTCCTAAGAGGATTCACACACACACACACACATAATTTTCCTCTTTTTCGCATTCGTAAGAGGATTCGCCTACACACACACACACACACACATATGTATGTATGTGTGTGATTTGTGGCAGAGATTTCCGTTGGTTCATACAGGTGTTCCTTTTCCTTTTTCCCACCCACCAAATCACAGCCCGCCTGGCATGATCCTGGAACGTTGAGGCTCCTGTTGCTTCCCACAACATGCAACATTTTCACATTTCTCATCTGCCACCCACATTGATGTATGTGGAATTAGTTATAGAACTTAAAGAAAAACCTAATTGGGGGCACAACACGAATATACATACATATGTACACCTACAGAGTATATTCTGCGAGTAGCGGTTAGAAAATGTACTGCTTATCCAGCTTATGCACCCAAATGCACTGCTTCATGAACAGAGCCTTGAATGATTCTCATATGAGAAAACTGCTTGCTGGATGCAATGATGAACTGCGTTATGGATACATATGCAAATGCACTGCTTATGGCAGCATTGTTCTTCGCTCGTGCACTGCTTCAGGGATCGAATCACTGCTTGGGTGGGGGTGGTTACACCTGTTGGATGAACTACACAATTAGTATTTCCTACCACAAACAGTTGCTTTCAGTTATCCATGGATCCGATACCGATCAGATTATTTCCCATCCAAACAGCAACCTGTTTGAAGGATGCTCTCCTCAGTAAGAATTCTCTCAATTTTATTCTACAGATTTCTTAGAAATATCTTGGAAAATATCCGTGATAAATTCTTTGTTTTGCCTTGGGAACGCTGTCGTCGGCTATCTGTCTCTTTCGGTCTCGGCCTTCCATTGGCCCTTGTATTTGTTTCCCTTCTTAAAAGTTTTCCCTGTCAGCACACAGAGATGGAATTTTCCTAACAACCTAAGCTGAGCTTTTTCCTGGAAACAACTTTCCCTGCCGTCAGAAGGAAATTAAAATAAATTAAAATAAAATACGAATAGCAAAAGAGAACCCTTTTTTTTTCCTTTTTTGCTTTGCCAACGTCACGGGAGGACGAAAAAAATGTGGAAAAAATGTATAGAGAAAAATAAAATGAAAATAGCTGGGGCTGGGGCTGGGGCTGGGGCTGGGGGAAAATACATGGGATAGAAAAGCGAGAAAAATGGTTGTCCAACACCCCAGAAAAATGCTGGCTGGCTGGCTGTTCAAAGCTTTGCTTTTGACGCCGTTTTTTGGGGGTATATTCTACGAGTATCTTTTGCAGATACTGCTGGCATCCCCTCCCCTATTTATGCTCCCCTTCTCCTTGTGGTCTCCTCTTTCTGCTGCCATTTGTTCGGTCTCTGTTTTGTGTATCTTTTGTATGTGTTTTTGGCAGGCAGAAGAAAGATTGTTTATATCTCAAGAGTTGTGTATGGAAATGTATCTGTATCTGGTGGCTTTTGTGCCTATGTATCTCATCAGCAAGTATCTGTGCCTGTAGATCGTCTCGCAGTCTACGTATCTGATGGATACACATCTACATAGATTGATATCAATTAACGTGGCCCGAATAATAGCTATAATCAAGCCAAGTATTGAATCAAAGAACTAACTCAACCCCAACTCAAGGAAACCCCATCCAATATTCCGGACCATTCCAGAGACCATTGCAACAATCCAATGAATCCGTCCCGTTCCGTCCGTCTGGCCAGAAGGCCTCTACGCCTCCAGTTGGCCATTCAAATGCACTGTACAGTGGATACTCCGCCTGGGAGAGTGCAAATTACTTGAAACTAAAACTAAAAGTCTCCCTTACAACCCCCAACCCCCAGCCACCCCCCTTCCATTAAGGCATGCAAATCACATTAAACTAACTAAAAGTTTTCCCTAAACTCGGAAAAGTTCTTCCTTCGAACAGAGAGCTTAAGTGGATTTCTTGCTTTTGTTAAACTCAAACGAGTGAAACAAAAAAGTGATACAAAAAAGTGTTTCCAATACAAAAAATACCAAAACAAAATACCAGCAAAAATACCTGGAAAACTTGAAGGGGAAAAACAAAACACAGAAAACACTACACAAATTTGTTATAGTATTTTCTGGTATCTCTTCAAGAATTTTATTGGTATTTTTTGCCTCAAAATATTATTTACATATTATTCGTAATATTCCCATGTCATGGAATATAATTATGAATTGTGTACGATTTCTGATACGAGTGACCACTGTACTGTGCAGAGGGACAGCCATCATCGCATCGCATCGCATCGCTGTTGCTGTTTTGGGCCGATGGAATGGAACCAAACAGAGTTGCTGCCTCCGCTCTTCCGCTGTGTTGCTGCTGCTGCTGCTGCTGCAGATGCTTTTTTCTTTCTTATTAGAATTAATAGACAAAACTCCAGCAGATACACAATCACACAGATACAGATACACGCAGACAGAGGCGTTGAGGCTGAGGTTGATGATGGGAGGGAGGGGAATGTGGGGATTTGAACTAAATTTAATGCTCAGTCGCTGTCGCTGTCGCTGTCTATGGCTCTGCCTCTGCCTCTTTTCTTTCTCTCTGTCTCTGTCGCTGACTCTGACTTTTGTCTCTTTTTTCCATTTTATTTTATTTTATTATACCCGGTACTCGAAGAGTAAAAGGGTATATTAGATTTGTGCGGATAACGGTTGTGTGTAACGCACAGAAGGAAGCGTTTCCGACCCCATAAAGTATATATATTCTTGATCAGCATCAATAGCCGAGTCGATATAGCCATGTCTGTCTGTCCGTCCGTCCGTCCGTCTGTCCGTCTGTCCGTCTGTCCGTCCGTCTTCATTTGCGCCTATATCTCAGAGACTATTAAAGCTAGAGCAACCAAGTTTTGTATCCAGTCTCCTGTGTGATCACACTACTCCAAATGTAATTTAAAATTTCGCCCCGCCCCTTTCCGCCCACGCAAAAGACGAAAGTCTGTGGCGTACACAATGTTGAAGATACGAGAAAACTAAAAACGCAGAGTCATAGAGAATGCCCATTTCTATCAGAGTGTTGAATCTGGATCAGATCGGATCATTATTATAGCTACAATGAAGGAAACCATTTCGAAAGTCATCATTCCCTCTCGCTCTCTCTCACACGCGACCCCATCTGCTTTGCTTATTCGTATAAATGAGCGCCTAGTTCTCAGAGGCTATCAGAGCTAGAGCAACCAAACTTTCTATCCAAGCTCCTGTGATATCAAACCTGAACAAGTGTATTTCAAAATTTTGCCACGCCCTTTTCCGCCCCCACAAAGGACGAAAATCTGTGGAATCCACAATTTTTAAGATAAATGAAAACCAAAAACGCAGAATCATGAAAAATTACCATTTCTACCAGATTACCGAATCTGGATCAGATCGGATCAATATTATGGCCAGAAGAAACAAATTAAATTTCAGTGGCTACGCAACGCCTGCCAAGCGCTGACTCATGCCCCCTCCCTCTCTGTCCTAAACACTTGTACGTCTCAAATATGTAGTTATACATGTCATGTAGAAATGTAGGCGCAGATATACAAAGCATATGTAAACAAAAATGGAAACATGTATAAAAATTCCAAAAAATTCATTTTTTTTAATTTAAATATTATTTTCGTCCCTTTTGAGAACATATAATAAATTTCATAAATCGTAGGCTCATAAATCTATTTATGTAAATACTGACTGAGTACCGGGTATAAGGTAGAGCCGCGGCCTTTGCCGCGGCTCACAACGTTCCCTCTCGTTTTTCAATCTTTTTTGTTGTTTTTCGAAGCATTTTGCACTCGAACTCCGAGCTCCTCCGAGCTCGAGCTCGAATTCGATATCAGACTCGACTCCGAACGTAAAATGAGCGAGAAATTATCAGAAAAGGTGTGTAAGGCGGGGTGAAGGGTGGGGCTAGGGGAGGGGATAGGCAGTTGACACTCGGTTTAATCGAGCGACCGATGGACGCCGCAAAAAAAACCGAAACCAAACCAAACCATAACCAAAAAATGTGTCGTGTCTCTGGGCCCCAAAGCGTATACATATATATATCTTTGTGGTGCGATGTATATAGATTTATATCATGGAAATATACTATATAAACACACACACACACACATACATATGTACATACATAAAGTCAAAGCCCCCGAAACGATTGGCGTGTGTATACATAATTTTTGTGTGTTATTGAAGCTTCCGAAAGGCACTTCCCTCCACATAAAAAAAGAGCACAGAGAGTGTGGAGCACACAATTTGTGGATTGTGGGGATAGCATATTAAATGTCTTTAAATCACGGCGGAAACTAATACAAAACATACATATATTATGTATATTCCAAGCTATAAATGTACTTCTTATAAACACACTCTCAGACTGCCCTAAAACTGGGATTTGTGTCCCAGTTTGTTTGTTTGTTGCTTGAACTTTGTTAAGGGAGAACGCAGAAGGGGAATAGTCCGTCCGGCTTTCATCAATAACCTATTGGTATTTCTATTATTTTTGGTATTTTTACAGTAGTTTTATTTTGTTTTTGCAATGAGTCTTTTTATTCGTGTATTTTGGAGTAACTTTCTAGTTTGTATTTTCCCACATTTTTTGGGTATTTTGGTTTTGTATTCTATATTTTGTCTAGTTCTTTTTTTTTGTATTTCTTGTATATTTATGGTATTTTTGCGGTATATTTTATAGTCCTTTTGTAGTATTCGCATATATTTTCCAGGAAATGTTCGTAGGTATTAATATTATTCTGGTCTTTGATCTAGTATATTTTGGTATTTAATCTTGTATAGGTATTTATATACATTTTGTGGTATTTTTGTGGAAAACAGTCCAAAAGTCGGGCAACTTCCTTTAGGATCATTTGAATGCACGGAAAATGATTGCCAGAGTTCATTGAACTCGTGGGTTCGTTCGAGTTGGTTGGTCCAATAGTAGATCTCAGGATCCACCAACTTTGAAGACAGCTTCCTCCTGGGGTGTGGGGTGTGGGGGGGGCAGTGTAGGGCAGGGGAAACCTAACCTTCTCTTGTGGGTGAACTTCTGTTAAAGTTTTGCTGTCATCGTTTTCATAGCTTATCGGTATGTATGTGGCCGGCCCGAGCCGAGCCGAGCCGAGGTGGGCTGTGGTAGGCCTGCCTGCCTGGTGCTGCTTATATTTTCCTTCTTTTATACTTTTCTGCTTGTACAGTGGCAAAATATGACTTGAACCGGTTCAATGTTGGAGCTTTGACTCGCCTCGCTCCACTCTCTCCCCTTACGCTTGTCGCTTGTTTAGATACAGATACACATTATGTACAGAAGGCGATTGTTGTTGTTGCTGTTGCTGTTGGGACTCTGAGATACGGGAACTTGGAAGATACATACAATACAGACAGACCAGAGACAGATAGAGACCCAAGTCGAAGAGTCGTTTTGAGACGCTTCTGGGATGCCTACAGTTTTACCATTTAATTATATGTACAAACATATATACATAAATACATGCATACTCGATTTATATACATACTTGTGTACAGTATATACAATTTTGTGCTTTTTTGCAGTACTTTTATTCAGTTTATTATAGCGAACCAAGTTTTTCTTTTGTGTTTGTTTTCTGTGTAGTTTGCTTTCGCCTGTTGTTTCGTTTTTCACTCTCTACCATTCTACCATTCTACCATTCTCTCTTCTCCACTCACTCTACTTCCCATTATGCATCATTTATTTATGCACTCATTTGCACATGCTCTCCCACTCCCATTCCCATTCCCACTCCCTCCCTCTCTATCTCTCTCTCATTACACACATTCAGTCGTCGTCGTCGTCTGCTCTCTGTTTTGCTGCCTTCTCTGTTGTTTTCCCTCTTTAATTTGTAAAAATAAAATATGTACAATTCTGTAGATGGGATGAGGGGAAGAGCAGCAGCAGCAGCAAAACAGCAGAAAATTAAGGAAAAAACAGACTACTTTTCTTTGGGGGTTGGACGGACGGACACCCTCAAGACACAGAGGGTTGGTTGTTAATTCGTTGTTAATTGTCTTGCACTGTGCGAAAAACGAAATGAAAAGGAAATGGAATATGGAATATGGATGGGTTTGTCTTGGCCAACTTGGAAGATCTTTTGTACACTGGAAGAAGCTTCTGCTATGACAAATTATGATTTCCTTCTATTTAATACACTGCCCCCCAAAAATACCTTCACCCTGCTAATAATACCCACCCAAAAATATTCCAAATTTCTAAAAATAAAACTTAAATCTGTATGTGTGTGTGTTTTTTTTTGAAGATTTATGTTTTGGTCTGAAAATTGAATCATTGCACGACGACGACGACACATTTGCTGAGTCAGCGAGAGGCCGACCTCGAGAAATCTGCGAATGAGACACCGCAACGGAAGAAAGAGTCTCGGGACGGGAGAATCGAGATTTAAGAAATGAGAAAAGAGAACAATTCATCATCATATTAGGAGGGAGGGGGGCTTTGTGGGTGGGTTTGTTGTGACTCACCTGCGATTCAGAGGCATTCAATAATTTCTACTGTGTATCACGATTGAATTGTATAACCAGGACATTACGAGTACTATAAAATATCCAATCTATTGAGGACCGCCCGCCCCGCCTTCCTCTAGAAGCAGTGGCTTCCACTGTCCCTATTGACAGGGTGCCTGCCAGCCCCGTCTTTAGTTTCTCTGCCTGTTTGTTGGTCTTTCTCCTGACCCATGGTGTCCCCCTGTCAAACATCTTTTCGACTACGACCATGAATGGCATGGCCAAATAATGCAATTTCTTTCCGCCTGACAACAACAGCCAACAGCGAGCGAGCGAGAGAACAACAAGACCAGCAAGAAAGAGCGAGAGAGAGAGATAGCAGAGCAGAGCAGAGCAGCAACAGCAGCAGCAGCAGCAGCAGAAGAAACAGTAACAGTAACAGATGGATGGAAAGGTGCATGGAAGAAGGCGCTGGCAAAAGGCAATGGTTTTGTTTGTGGGTGGGGGCGGGGGGAAGGGGAATTGAGAACAACAGTTATGCTAGAATTTTTGTTATTGCTTTGTGCTACACTTTTGCTCTTGCATATGCGTGTTCCTGTTTTTGTGTGTGTGTGTGTGTGCGGCTCTGCTTATGTACTCCACTCTTCTCCCCTCCCTCCAGCCGGCCTGTTACCCATTGCTAACAATATTCTTACCCTTTGGTGGAGAGAGACGGAGACAGAGACTGAAAGAGAGTGAGAGAGAGTGAGAGAGAGAGTATGATGATTTTTAAGAGTAAATGTTGGTAACGCCGTAATAGAAGCCCTACCTCAGGGGGTGGGTATATTTGTTCACCCAAGTCACGATATAACATGCTTATGTGTGTGTATTTTCTGAATAACTTTATTGATTTTATTTTCATTCAAAAATGTAATCAGAATCCATTGCAATGGGTACTAAATGCTTCGAGTCGCCTGCAGCAACTTCAGCGACTTCATTTCTTTCTTGCTTCTTCTTTTTTCTTTTCTTTTCTTGCGCTCCTAGGAATGAACGGTTCTCTTGTTGCTGTTGTTGTTGTTGTTTCTTCTGCCTTTCAATGCCTTTTTTGCGTATTCTCTTTATTATCCGTATACATATATACACATATATATATATATGTAGGTATGTATGTATGTATATATTTTGTGTGTGCGGCTGTGTATAGGAGGAGTATGAGTGCATTTGGTATGTTTGTTTGTGTGTGCGTTGCGCTGCCAGCAGCTGCTGCTGTCGGCCTCTGCCTCTGCCTCTGCCTCTGCTGTCGGCGTTTACTGCCTTCTGCTCTGCGCTGCTCTGCTGTGCTCTGCCGCCTCTCAGTCGTTATGACAAAGCAGTGCGACGCGACGGAACGCGAGGCTATAAATAAAGTATTAATATACATGTGTATATTAATTAATCCATTTTTATTAATAATCAATCTAATAATAATATTAAATCGAATTGCTGTGAGTGCTTTTGTTTGTATAGTTTTTGTGTTTGCTCATCAAAGGGTAAAAATCAGAACTCGAGAACTCTGGCAACTGTTCTACAGCCAGGCCTAGCCATATAACAGTAGAACGGTATAACAGTAGAACAGTTGAATAGTGGCTCCCGGCAAGCAGCTGGCACTGCGTTTTTTTTTTCTTTCTTTCTTTCTTCGGTGTGTTTTGCGGTGTGTTGTTGTTGTCGTTTTGTCGACTACTTTGCGCCTCCTCCTTCGTCGTCGTCGTCGTCGTAAACTTCAACGTCGCTGCGGTCGTTGATACAAAAGTTTTTGTTTTTTTTACCTTGAGCTCATTTCAAGTTTACAAACAAACAAAAAAAAAAAGAGTGTAACAACAAAATATGCAATACTAAATATAGAAAATCAAAATGTAAACCAAATAAAAAAAAGCAAATCTACAGAAGAAATTTTACAGGAAATACCTTGAAGAACCGAAAGGATGGTGCAAAAATCTCGTTTTTATGTGTTCTCTTTTTGTTTGGTTCAAGTTTTTGTGGCAATCTTTAAATATACCTACATATATTTTAATGCTAATTGCAGCAACTAAAAAGAAAGAATTAATAGAAAAAATATTTCTGAAACTAAATCATTGAAAATATCATCAAATATTTGTATGTAAACATCTGTTTCAGTGGGAGTGTGAGTGTGTTTTTAATGCATTTTAATTTAATGTTTTCAATATTCAGGCAACAAGAAGAAAGGCTAACACAAATCAGAATCAAAATCAGAATCAGAAATCGATTTGAATATATATATATTTTCGGAGATATATATTTATATAGACATAAATATATATATGTATATGTATACATAGCATCGTCATCATCATATATATATGTGTGTGTGGATCAGAGTTCTACATGTGTGCAATGCAAAATTGGCAATTGCAGGCGTCGAGCTATCAACAACATTATCATCAACAACAACAGCACCATCAACAGCAGCAAACACACCAGCAACATCATCACCATCAGCTACAACAGCAACTGCTGCTCCAACAACAGCAACAGCAGCAATCACAACTGCAGCAACAGCAGCAGCAGCAACAGCAATTACAACAGCAGCAGCAGCAACAGCAGCAACAACAATTGCTAATGCCACAACAGCAGCAATTACAACACTTGCAATTGTGCAATAACTACATAATCAACACGACATTCAACAACAATAGCAACAGTTGCCAAAATAGTTATCATAGTTATCACAGTTATCATAGCAACAACAACAACAACAATAACAACAACAACAATAATAACAACAACAACAATAACAACACAAACACCGCCAATCACAACAACAATAGCAACCAGCAGCTGCTACAGCAGCAGCAACAACAACAACAGCAACAACAACAACAACAACAACAGGAGCAACAGCAACAACAACTATTGGCCAACAACAACAATCTAGAGGATGATGTTTATTATTTGTTTTATAAAGATTTTTATGTAAGTGTTTTTGTTGTTGAGTGTTGTTTTTTTCGTACAAAAATTAATTCTACCCCTGCTGTCCCCCTGCTGCCCTGCCCCACTGTCCATAAATGTGTCTCACACACACACACACACACACACACACACACACTTCGTGCTCGTATTCCGCCATCTTTCCCATTTCGGTGTCTGGTATTTTTGTGATTCAAGGATTATTGGCGTTGGTATTTTTATTGGATTTCTCTGTGAGGGCTTAGAGTGTTGTACCAGTAGTTTCCATGGGATTATGTTATTATTTTGTTGTTGTTAGGAGCAATCTAGTGTTACACCATAAATATTCCATATTCTACATGGTATTTAACAATGTGTTTCCAGTATTTACTGAAATTATCTAGTATTGTACTTTTCTTGGCTAGTTTTATTTTGGTTTATTCTGGAATGTTTTCGAGTGGAAATATATAAATATTATTCGAATAGTTTCAGGTATTCTTCTTTTGTTATATTTCTATAAGTGTATTGGGTACATATGCACTTACCTTTATCTGTATCTGGTATTCCTCTTATCAGTTCTTATCAGCTGTTGGGCAATGTATCAAGAGAATATGTACATAATCGAAAATCCTATTCAAATTCACTGGAAATGTCTACCCATCCCTCTCTTGCCATAGATTATGACTCATGCCAAAACCCCAACCCCTATCCCCGTATCTCTGTAACCCCTAAAACGAAATACATATGTTGTGTCTTTCTGTTCGATCGGGCGAAACCGAAAAGGGAACGCAACCCCCCAAAACATCCATCCATCTGTCATTCTCCTGCTTTTCCCCTCTCTGTATATACATAACCCCTATATCTATTTATACAATGATCTACTCTACATATATTCTCCACTATTTTTGCCAGAAAATGGATTCATTTTCAATGTCAATGTCGTGTGCCCATAGAGTATTCTGGGGGGAGGGTTACGGGTGCACTTTTCCGCTCTCTATATAGAAAACTTAGTGCAAAAATGTGGCATACTTCTGGTACATAAGTGGGGCCGGGGGGAACGTCTCTGTTCTCTGATATATTATTCAGTATTTTGTGTTTCAGTATTCTTTTCAGTCATAAAAAAATACTGAATATTTAATGAGGATACAAAAACGTTGGGGATATTGCACTCGAAATTCGAAATATCGACACTCGATCTGTAGATCTGTGCTATTCGATCCTTCGATCCCCATATGATCTCCCTGCCGATCTGTCACTACGATTCAATCTTTGGATCTTTGCCTAACAGATCCTTTCTCTTCAGATCTTTCACGACCGATATCATTCGATATCTTTCCACTTTCTTTTCGATAAGCCCGAATGAAATGCTGCCACAAAAAAATTACGTCTCAGAGTAAAGACAAAACTTTTGGGTTGTTTGGGGCCGAGGTTTTCCGATGTATCTGTATCTGCATCTGCATCTGTAACTGTAACTGTGGAACTGTGGTGTTGCCCCAACGGGGGTTGATTTGTCCAGAATTGATTGAAATGCGCAGCAGAGAAGAAGGAGGAGGGGCAGCAGAACCTTGGGCCCAAAAAGGAAAATTTTTATTCATATTAAATGCGTAATTAACAAGAGAGAGAGAGAGACAGAGAGAGAAGGAGATAGATATAGAGATAGAATGAGATTTTGTCCCTTTTCTGTTGGTTTTTGGGAGGGTTGATGGTTTTTGCAAAAGAAAACCGAATTTCGTTACATTTCAATTATTTTCGAGTGCCTTGAATGTGCAGTGCCTGTAAAAATAAACGCAGATACACAGATACACAGATACAGATACAATGCACGATATTCAGATAAAGATACACAATTAAATAGTTGCGTAGATAGAGGAGGGTCTCTCGGCTCGTATCTAGATACAGAATTTCCGTTTTGGCTCTGGTTGAATGTTCCATGACGTTTCCAGCGCCCCCGTGCCTTCCACACACTATTACTACTTATATATGTACATATACATATACATATATGTATGTATGTATGTATGTACATATGTATCTCACATACCCTCCTCTCTCTCCCTTTCGCTGCTCATTTGGGTTTAATTTTTAGACTGAAACAAACCAGAAGCAGGTGTGTTTTTCTCTGAACTCATTGAATGCTCTCTCTTTTCGGGGGGTGGGGGTACTTCAATCCCTGGCGATTTAGGGTTATTATGGATGGCTGATCCAAGCAGGATACAAGATACATTCAGACATTCAGGTAGAGACAGAGACTCCTTTTCAGGGCCAGGAGGAGCCGCCTGTTTATTTTATTCCACTTTATTTTTGTCCGAGATTTATTTTGTTGCAAGACCAATTAAGGTTTTAGGCCCATGCGAGGCCCACTTTGTGTGCTCCGTGGGAGCAGGTACCTAGGGGGCAGGGGGCAGGGGGAGGGGGGGGGTGTAAATGGAAAATGCATTTACCGTTTGGTTCTACCTTTTGGAGTTGGGGCTTAAGGCACTCGACAGAAATTTCGTGCGGGTTTGACCTCGTCCAAAATGTGCAAACATATAGACATACATATACATATGTAAACATATATATGTACATATGTATGTATTTATATGTATATATGTACTTTATTAGTAGTATGTGTGATTTTTTTCTTTTATGTATGTACATCCCATTTGCTATTGAGTTTTGAGATACATTCAGGACACATACACATAGATACACGAGAAAATGCAGATACACAGCCCATACACACACACACACACACAGGGGGGGGAACCTATACAATAATTTTATTTTATTCCTCCTTCAATTTTTGTATGGGTAACGGGGGGTGGCACGACGGCATACTGTGGAGGTTGATGGAGGGAATATCAAATATAGGACCCTCTCGCGTGCGGCACACTGGACCTACCCCAGAGATGAATGTACCTTGGGGGCCCCTTGTTTAAGAAGAAAGAAGAGCACAGAAGTAGAAAAAAAAACCCTTCTGCTGCATACACACACACACACACACACACACTAACAGACAGAGAGGGATGGCAGAGAGCGACAGAGAGAGAGAGATAGAGAGAGAGCAGCAACAGCGACGCCTCTGCGGCAGTTAGCGCCTACGTAGGACGACGACAACGGCGAACAACAGGAACAACATTTGCCAAACACACACGCTATAGACCTGCCTACTACCTCCCTCCTGCCTCCCCCCACCCGCTGGAAACCCTGGCATAAACAGCAGTTACTCAATGCGTCATTCCACACAGAGCGTGGGACAGTGGGTGGGAGCGGGAGGGGGGAAAGAGAGAGAGAGAGAAAGAGAGAGAGAGAGACTGCTCCAAGTGAAGCAGCAAATGTCCCATTTATATACCGACCTGGACCCTGGACCCTGGGATTCACCCGCCCACTCATCTGTACCGCAGATTGTCGGTGCCTCCCACACTTCCTCCCCTCCCCCCCGCTTGGAATGACTCCCCTCCTCCAGGCAACAGCAGCAGCAGCAGTGGTAGTGGGAGTCCCTCCATCATCAGCTTCAGTTTCAGCTGCAATATCGTCTTCATTATGCATTCATACATACATACATAAATATAGAATGTGTGTACATATGTATGTACATGCCTCTTGCCCCAGAGGGCAGCTGCTTGCAGCGGCAGAGAGAGAGAGAGAGAGGGAAGGGGGAGGCCGACCCTGAATCCATAAAACGTACCCTTTTTTGATAAATCATATCACTATATCCTATAGATATAGACTTGCTAAGTCGTTACGGGAAACCCTTTTCTCGAATCGAAAACTCGAAAACTCAAGAAGCTAAAGTTTCAAAATCGAACGAAAACATCATATTCAATCTATTTTGTAGGGTATCCCAAGTGTCCGGGCCATTCTGAGCCTTTCGCCTGTTTTTAGGTGACACTTGAAGCCTCATTTTTGGCTTTAGCTTTTAAGCTTTTAGGCTCGTATTCGCCACTGGCTTAAGTTTCAGCTCCGAGCTTTACTTCCAGTTTAAGTCCGGCTTTCAGTATCAGAGTTGCATTTCGTTTAAACTTTGGTTTCCACAATGCTACTAATTTGTTTACGAGAATGGAAATGCAAGGCGAAAAGAAATATAGGAAGATATCCGAAAATGTTCCAAAATCATAGGAAATGTTCTGATAAGAACTGGGAGTCTTCCTGCTTCCTGTTGGAAACCCCACGGCATCTCTTAGAGATCCGAAATTTCTAGATATTAGTAAGGTACTTGAGACTTTTCACAATTTAAAGAATAATCGAAAGAATTCGAGCTTTCGTTTCTATCGGATTTCAGTGGTTTCTTTTTGCCATTACTTCGCCGTCTTCATTCCCCCCACTTCCTTTTGATCTGTGTTGTTTATTGCGTAATATCTTCATTTTTGCCCTGACGCTGCTTAATGCGTCTTATTCACGACAATTCGTGGACCGAAAAGTGCGTAATTTGTGTTTTACATCAAACATGTTTGATGCGGAGCGAACTTTATGCGTTCCACTTTGCTTTTGGAGAGCGACAAGGAAAAGAATATTTTAATGGGAGCCCAAAGAGTGACAGAGAGAGGGAGCGAGGGAGGGAGGGAGGTAGACCCACGCAATTACCTTTTGGCCATATTTTACATGCGAATACACCTACGCATACACCTACATAAGCATGCACATGGACATACATGCATACATATTTAATTCCTGTACATTAACAAAGTTGTGCAATGTGCAAGCAGCAGCAGAGCAGCAGCAGCAGCAGCAGCAGAGACGCAGCAGCAGCAACTCAATCACGACTTTGCCTGCTGCTGCTGCTGCTTGTTTTTGTTGTGTTTGCATCGAACGACGATTCTCGTCCGTCGTCCGTCGTCGTCGTCGTCGGCGTCTGGTTCGAGTCGTTTCTCTATGTGTTTTGTGCGAGAGCAAGAGGTGATGATGGTGGGAGCAGAAGAAGCAGAGGGAGCCAGCGGAGCCAGCGGAGCCAGTGTCAGAGCAAGAGCAAGAGCAAGGAGCAACCAACTACTAACGGACATGTCTGACGCACATGCGTGTGCCTGCGCGCGCGCTGCATTGACTTCGTAAGCGTCAGCGGCAGCGGCAGCGGCAGCGTCAGCCGTGTCGGCAGCTGCAGTTTTGGTGGCTATTTGCTATATGGCCATGGTATGGCCGGCCTCCTGCTTGAGCACCTTTCGCGGCTGCAGCAGCGGCAGCAGTAGCAGCAGCAGCAGCAGCAGCCAACGAACATGCTCAGGCATTCACTCGCATTCGCACTCACTCTTGCACACACACACACACACACACACGCAAACCCTCGAGAATGGGCAGCAGCTGCTGGCAGCGGCAGAGCATAACAGGAATAAAAAAAAAAGAGAGCTTTTAAGAGACAGCAGGCAGGCAGGCAGGCGCCCACCCGACAAATTAGTCAATTACTAAGTGACAATTGGAAGGTGACAAGAGTTAATAGAGGCCCTGGAGGAATGCTCCATGCTAATTGCCTCTATGGAGTGCATTTTCTAATGGAACTTGAAATTCGTCAACTTTTACAAATTGAATAAAAATGTTTACAAATTCAAAAATACCACAAACTGTCCAAATGTATTGATAATTCATTTTCTACGATTTACATTACATCAATTGGGATTTAATTTCTATTACCATTACCATTACCTTCTCCAACCGCAACCACTGTACTTAGTTGGAGAATGAATCTGTTTTAAGGTGGTTGTTTTTGTGTGGTGGACGACTGGAACTGGACTGGGGCTTGTTCTGTTCTGTTTTGTCTCCTTTTATGCGAATATTGTTGTGTCGTCTTAACTACTTCTTGGTCTTCCTTCTTCTTCTTCTTGTTGTTGTTGTTGTGATTCTGCCTTCTCCTCTGCGTCTTCTGGTTTGTTTCGTGTGGTGTCTGGGGTCTGACTCGCGAGCTTTTCCTTCAAGGAGACAAAACCCACGGATGATGATGATGACGATGGACGAATGGACGTTAAACGGGAGTGGGGAGGGGGGAGGGGGGGCGCAGAAGAAGAAGGCAAAGTGTTTGCTGTACAGTTGAGCCATTCAGAGTACACACGAATGTGTGAGTGTGAGTGTATTACGAGTGTACAAGTGTATGCACTGTATGTACATATGTATTTATTCATGTACATTATGTAAATAGGCATACATATGTACGTACATATGTATGTATGTCTCTAAATAGGTATGTCTTCGGACAACAACACCCCGATAGACGTTGATGATGGCGACAACGACAACGACAACGACAACGATTCATTCCCTCGGTCTCTTGATTATGACTTACTTTTTGCTTTACTTTCCTTTCTGATTTACTTAGTCGCGTTTTGATACTCTACCCTACACTCTACTCATTCTATACTCATCCCTAGAGCTATTCTTGGTCTGAATAGTAGCCTTGAGTCATTGTCGTTGAACTGCTTGTCGTTTTCCAGCTTTTGCATTAACTATTTCCACTTTGTTGGTAGTTTCTGCTGCTGCTTCTTCTGTGGCTACTTTCTGCTTGTTTCTGCTGTGTACACGAGAGAGTGAACCATTTGCGTGTGCCGTCCATTCCATTTTCCATTTTAGTATACTTCTTTTCCGTGTATTCTAGCTGGTATACAAGCAGTTTATTTAGTTTTATAAGCCCTAAGCAAATCCCTCATTATACTGTTATTCACTCTAAATATCTATGTATATTGTTCCGTCTTATAAATCAAAAGTATAGACACTGGGAATTCGCTTTCCTTAATTGCCCTGCACTGCTTCGTTCTCAAATTCTAACAGGGAACTGCTTTATCTATAGTGACCCACTGCTTTATAGTTGTCTACTGCTTGCCTTATACCTCCTCTCACCCAATGAGTGCTCAGGGTCTAGTCAGATCCCTGTTGAAACTGGAATCGGTTAACGATTATATACTTTCTTTTATTCTAGTACCACGCCACACATTCCATTCTAGTAGTAGGAAATTCATCATCACATTCCCATAGACCCCCCCCCCCCGCCCCCCGACATCCGCACCATTCTTCTTCCACAGTCGTTCCAGTTGTGTTCCGTTTCCCCCACCCCATGGAAAGCAGCAGCGAACAATTGGAAATGGTGACTGGTTCCACCATTCCATACCATTTCATTTCATTTCATTCCATGTTGCGGTGGCTCGCTCAATGATAATCCAATTAAATAACAACAGTTATAGATCTGAATACATATGTATGTATCTGCCGTGTGTGTGTGTGAATCTACTGTATCTGTATCTATAGGCGGCACACAGCTATCTGTGAGTGTATCTGTATCTATAGGCGGCACACAGCTATCTGTGAGAGTATCTGTATCTATTTACAGTCTAAGTGCATTTAGAAATCAAATAATCTATGTGCTGACGTCCGTGTTCTGTTCGCTCTGCTCCCAACTTCATTTCTCACTCCTCCTGCTCCGACACCCGGCCCCCCCCTCTGACCCCATCCTACTCCCCTATCCATTTAATATATACCCACTCCTCACTCCTCACTCCTCCTTCTCTTAATGACGTCAGCGTAATCGCAGAGGCAGAGTACATACATAGATGTATATAAAAAAAGTAACAAACAAAATGCAAAGCCAAAGCACACACAAAACAACAGTTCAGTTCATAATGGAAACGAATGGCAAAAGCAAAGAACGAAAGCCACAAAGAACAACGAAAGAATGGATAAAAGTAGTGTCGATTGAAAATTTGAAAGACAAACCAAAAACCAAATACAACAGTCGCTCGAGAGTGAAAGAAAGAAGGAAACAACGAAAAGAAAGAAAGAGAAGAGAAGAGATATTGTACTGAAACTAACCATTATCATTTCGCTTATGGGCATTTTGTACAGTGAATCCAAGGGCTTTTTATTCATTAGATATCAATTCGCTTATGGCAAATTTGTACAGCGGATCAGGGAACTTTCATCCATTTTCTTATGGGAGTTTCGCCCTCTCTATTCAAATGGAATCCTTTCGCTTATTGGAATTTTCAAATCTCCAGCAATTCGCTTTATTCGATGCCCACACATCATATCATCTATAAGAACTGGTCCCATGCACAACTTTGTTGCATTTTGCGCATCTCTGTATGCCGTATCTGTGCTGGGTCAGAGGGGTCAAACCGTAGTACACAGGGGAATAGGAACAGATATAGATATAGATATAGAGATAGATATAGAGATAGAGACTTGTAAAGTAGTAAAGTACATGCGATAATGTCAGACACGACGCAGTAGTCAGTATTGAAAACGGATACGCATCGTCATCATCGTCATCGTCATCATGAGACAAACCAATTTTCATTCATGATTATACTAATACCAGGGTAATGGGATTTTTGTAACTCGTGTTAGGGGTCGTCTCCCTCTCCCTCCCTCTCTGTGGTACTCCTCCTACTTATCGGCTCTGTTTTCACTTGTGTGTTTCCGTTGCCTTATCACCGTTTTGTATTTGTGTTTCTTGTTTTTTTCTTCTATTATTTATATTGCTCATTCTGGCAATTAATTTCTATTTTTATAATTATAAAACAATGTCAGAGGTTGCTCTCTCTCTCTCTCTGTCTCTCCCTATCTAACTGTATGACTCCCCTACGATTTTCTATCTTCTATTGAATTAACTCAGATCTAAAAATGAGCTTTGATTGAAATATAAAAGGAAACAAAAATGGGTCAAATATTTAAGAACATTTCAATCAAAAGTGAAAAGAAATCGCATGCCCACATTGTCTGGGATTGTATCTACATCTATTTATGTATGTATCTGTATCTGTATCTGTTTCTGTTTCTGTATCTATCGCGTTTGCATTCAAATCCGCGAGAAATCGCTGACAACTGCGAGAAAGGCTGACAATTGTGTGGAATTGAAATTGGAATTGCAATTGCAATTGGAACTGAAAACTGAACTCGAAAAAACTGAAGCCAGAAACTGGTTTCCCTTCCCCAATCCGCAGCCATGTGCAGTTGAGAGAAGCGGGGGACGGCTGGGGAGGGGTACACAGACATGCATGCATGTGTGTAGAATGCAGTTCAATGAATCGAACTTTTCATTTATTGAGATCTAAACAGAAACAGCAGCAGAAAGAGCAGAAAGAGCGACAGTTTCTTTCACGGCGAATAAGGTTTCATTCAACGTTTACGCGTGAATGGCATTTTCTGTGTGTCAAGCAGTGCAACAACTGCTTCGCTCTATCCTATCTTCGAAGCAATTTCATTAGCAGAACATTGTGATAACTTTTAATGAGTGTATCCGTTCGCTTATGGGAAATTTCAGAGCGACTATGAATGAGGCTCAAGGGAAGGCCTGTATATAATCGTAATGCGTTTGAAATGAAATGATTCATTTATTTATGTATGTGTTCCGTTTCGTTGTAATTTTCACTTAATCTTTATTTTGTTTCGTTTCAATTTTGTTTCACGCAATCCGCAAATCAGTGGAAAACATGCATATAACAAATAGATACATATGTATAAATATATGTACATAGTATGCGATACAGTTTGTGTATAGTGAAGATCGGTATAGTGAAACCAACCTCTCTCTCTCTCTCTCTCTCTCTCTCTCTCTCTCCATTCATCTTTCTTGCTGTTTCCCTGTGTATTTTTCTATGTTTTTCCGTCTATCTCTCTCCTTCTCCTCTCTTATATTAACAAATGCCTGAAAGCACTGAGTATACTCTGATTTTTACCTACCTATGGGAAAACGGTTTCGGGTTTGAGGGGCAGTTTGTGTATCCTTTCGCCTAGGGGAACAAGAGTAGCATGTGGAATGAAGGAGGAAATATATGTATGTACATAGATTCTGGAGATACGTGATGGAAAGTTTAGTCGTAGTTGTAGTAGTTTTCCATTTTTCGTCTTAGGGAATTAGTTTTTGGAAATTTTATCACAAATTATATCACAATCGAAGGATCACACACATGTTTATTTGATTGTTTTTAGAGCATTCCAAATTCGTACCAAAATAAATGTATTTTTCTTCGATTTTTGTGCTCAAGTGTGTGTTTTTTTTTGTTGTTGTTCTTTTTCTTTTTCTTTTTCTCGCATTTTGCACTTGAACGACTTTCAATTGAAATGTGTAGATATTTATGTAATCAGGCATGTGTCTACGAATCTGTATGTACATAGCTCCCTATATACAGTATATAATATACAAGAGAAAACCCCCCGCCACATCTTGCCTTCTGTTTGATTTGTGTGCGCTTTTGCTTTGTTCGCTTGGGCCATAAACAAAGCAATTTACATACATGCGAGCGGCACACTCTAATCCAATACAATCCACAATCCACAATCCATCCCATCCACACAATGCAATTGCTCTCTGGCTATACTCTCTGTTAAGATTATGCCCCCTGCCACTGCCTCCTGCCTCCTGCCACTGCCTCCTGCCACTGCCACTGCCGCTGAGAAGTGAAATATCAATCGACTAAATCAGAAAAATCCTATGATCCATGGAGTCTAAGGAGAGAAATTCTTCTGAAAGAAGAAATCTGAAATACTAGTATAATCTAAAGGGCATCTAATCTATCCGAATCCGAATCCGAATGAAGACTGATCTGATCTGATCTGATCTTTCAGTATATTCAAACGTAATTCCTTTTCAAGGAAGAGGAGGTCAAATAATTGATTTCTCTGTTTCCCTATGGGAGCATATTTTTGTGTAGCTCTTAATTACGATTCAAAATGTACAAAAACTAACTATTTCTATTTCTTTCTTTGTATTTCTAGGTAAGTTTTGATGGGTGTACAACCGAATATATGTACATATGTCTACGAATGTACTATATTGTCATAAGACTTGTTTTGTAAGTAACTTAGATCTACATATCTTAGATAAGTGAGAAGGAGGAAAGTTGTATGATAAATGCCTGATACACCCTGTATGGTCTGTCTACACCCTGTATTAAGGGTACACCCTGTAAGCCCGTTAATCTCAAAAAGAAAGTCCCTTCTGTAATGTAACCACTGCCCCAACCAGATCCTCAGACCCCTCTGCTCTTACTCCTCGAAGAATCTCGGATAGGAGGAGACCAGACCCTTCCATACCATCCACTGCAATCACCACCCCCACCCACCCCCCCTCTACTCATTTGGGTATGTTTTGAAGTACTCCCCGCATCTGCATTCCCTTGTAAGAGTTTTTGGACAAATGTTCATTCAATTGCAAGTGAATTACGATGACAAAAGTTGTTTAACTACTTGCCCTGAAACCCATTTACAACCCCCTCCCTCTGCAAGCACTCTACAGCCCTCCGTCTCCCCTCCGTCTGTACTTCTAGAGGGCCCCCGTTTGGGCCCTGGCAACAGATATGCAACGAATTCGAGATACTTGCCGATAATCGCGGATACTCATGGATGGGAGATACTTTGATACCTTCTTCGACATCGAACTTGGCTATCAGGTCAAAGGTAATCAAGAGCTCAGGTTTTAGTTTGTGGAGATAATCGAGAGTTAACTGGCGGAGGGCACCTCACAGCTCGACAGCTCAAAGTCCATCCGAAACGCCGCGCTGAAACGTAAACTTGAGTAACAAATGCTTTTTGCACTCTTTCTCCCTCTCTGCCTCACTCTCTCTTTATCGCTCAACATAAGTTAAAATAAAATACAATAATTGACGGGTAAACAAAGTATGGGAGAGGAGTCCAGTCCAGTGCAGTCCAGTGCAGTCCAATCCTCTTAACCTTTTCCCCCACGATAATATTTGCTTTCGGGCAAAGCACAAAATAATTGAACAATTTTGTTTGGCCTGTCCTTTGGCTTAGGACAACATTTAATTGCCTTTTTGATTTAGCTCTGATAAAGCACATATTTATTACCGAATAATCCAGTAATTGAGGAAAGAATGCACACACAAAGGCCAAGAAGTTGCAACAGGTTGCAACAATATTTGGACAATATTTCGGTAAATAATTATAATTGAGTGTAAAATGCAGTGCAAGGGCCAAAAAGGGACAAAGGATTTTGCGAAACTATTTTCCTGGCAATCAATTTCCTTTGTTTTGATATTTATTTAGTTTCGGCTCAATTGCCATTTGATTTTGAATGTTTTGAGGAAAATGAACTTCTTTACGCCTCGTACGAAGTTCCCATAGTCGAACAGACATCAGGTGAAGCCTAGAAGCCGCTAGCCGTGAAGGTGCGCTCCACCTGGGCAAAAACCTGATCGGCATTGGGACCGGCATCGATGGTCTTCACCTGGCCAACGCCCTCAAAGTACTGGATGATGGGCAAAGAATGCCTCTTGTAGCTACGAATGCGCTTCTCCAGAGTCTCCGGATTGTCGTCGATGCGCCCAGAGCCGTTTAGGCCACGTTTCAGGCAGCGCCTAACACAGACATCCTCGTTGCAATCGAAGAACAGAACGAACTGCATGTCCACCTTCGAGGCCATGCGTCGATTCCAGCTGTCCAGATTGTCCTGATTGCGGGGAAAGCCATCGATGAGGAATTGCGAGTTCCCCGATCTCTTCATTGCCTTCTCCAGCAGTGAACACGTTACATCCGCCGGCACTATCTTCCCCCGACGCATGTGGTCCTCAATCATCGTCCCGAACTGTGAGCCCTGGCGATGACGCTCCTCCCGCAACAGATCGCCGGCGGACAGGTGCGTGAAGCAGAAACGATCAGCGATTCTCGAGCATTGTGTGCCCTTGCCAGCCCCTGGGCCACCAAGGACGAACACAACCTTTGCTCTAGTTCCGAAAGTTCCGCTCATAATTGCGTTCGAAAAGCTCAACCCCCCTACTTGCTGGCGTCGAACAAATAATAAAGATATGTACCTACACTTTGAAAGTTATTTCACAGGAATATCTATAGACTCTATAAAAAATACTGGGTAGCATTTGGTTATACAAGGACAAGAAGATGAAGGGAGAAAATGGAGAGACAGCACAAAAAGCATACGAAATCCGTAAAAAAATGTCAAAAAAAAAAGGCAACAAAATCATTTTACGATTTCCACCACTTTGGCTCTTTGTTTTCTTTGGGGGGATTTAGTTCGCTTTTGGTGTGTCCTGTGGGGGGGGGTTGTTGAGTTTGTTGTGGGCGTGGCATTGACTATTACTAAATACAAGGGAAATTTTATTGGGAACAATAAAGAAAGGAAAACCAGAAATTCCTGGGGTTCTTAAGACATTTCCTTTTGTGTCTCTGCTTTTCGCTGCTCTTTCTCGTGTTTTGTGTGTGTGTGTGTGTGTGTGTGTGTTACGGAATGAAATGTGTCTCTATTTTGCTCTCCTTTCTTTGCTTTTTTTTAATGCCATTCCATTTTCCTGCTTGACATTTTGTCAATTTCAGGCATTTTTCCATCGCCTTTCGCAATTTGCTTTTTTCATTCATTTTTCCTATAAATATTGGAATATCTGTGGATAATTTAAGTACAGTGAAAGCTCTTTTTGGGGGAAAGCTGAAGCCTGAATCGCCGCTATTCTAGGGAGTGGGAGGTGTGATGTGGGAGGTCTGGGACTTCTGTCTGTTGACATTTACAGCTGACATGCTTTCCGCTTACATAATATTGTAGCACTTACATACACACACACACACACACACATGCTCATTAATTATTTGACAGGGTGACCCGAGTGAAGCCAAAAGACAAAGGGGTGGAGCAGGTTGCGTGGGGGTAGCAGCGCACCCACGGATGGCACCAAGTGGGCCCAAGATGAACCAATAAGCAGAAGGAGAAGCAACAGTCACCTGTCCAACAGTGGAAGAAGAGGAAAAAGGAGGAGGAGCAGGAGCAGGAGGAGAAGGATGAGACGAAATCAAGAAAAGAAGGTGCCATGAGGTGAAGGACAACAAGGAGGAGCAGAACTGGGTGGCTACGTACGAGGGAGAAGCAGAAACAGGAGAAGCAAAAGTAGGAGAAGTAAAAGTAGGATAATAAGAACCAGGGTAGTGGAGGAGTGGCAGTAAGGGCTGGCGGAACATGAGAATAAAAGATAAGGAACATCAACTGTGGGCGGCAGGAGGCAGGAGGTGTGACTAATGCTGCCCTTCCTCTTCGCATCCGCTCGATGTTGAGGAGCTGCTTCCGACTTCCGACTGGCAATGCAATAAGTTCTCTCTCACTTAACACTCTCGCCCTTTCCCTATCCATGTATGCATTGCCCCCGCAAAAAGGATGCAGGGGGGGGCAGGAAAAACCTAAAGTTCAGTACAGGAAAGCATGTGAAAGGTAGGAGACCCGCTGAAAGAGAGAGAGAGAGAGGAAAATTATTCGACTTTTATAAAAATGTCAAAACTCTGGCAGAAAATTTGAGTAAAATTTGCATGAAGGATACTAAAATATACTGAAATATACTAAAAGATACTCAAATATACTAAAAGCTACTCAAATATTATTTAACTATCAAATATATTTAGAAAATATTTAGAAAATACAAAATACTAACTACCAAATACTGAAAAACAAAAAATACCAAAATGCCAAAATATACCAACTAAATGCAAAAAATACTTAACAAATTATATAAAAAACTCATGGGAAAACTATAAAAATTATACCAAAAAAATACCAAATTAAATACTAACCAAATTACCCAGAAAATGCAAGATATTTGTTCTAGATTTTCCCGACTTTTGCTTTGGTTAAACTTTTCCACTAAAAAGAAAGGAAAGTAGTGGGAAAAAAAAGGGGGAGTGCGAGGGGACTTCCCCTTGATACAACTAATAAGACACCACGCCCCAAAGTGTCCTGTGCGCCCCTCCTGACACTCTGCACCAAGGAGAAGCCTTGTCATTATCTCTCTTTTTTTGTGCCTCTGCCTGTACCTCTCCCTAGCTCCCTACTCTTCCCTCCTTCCCTCTCTATATGTCTGTGTATCCCCACCCCACGGTAGTCATTGGCTATGTAAACTCAATCAGTTGTTTGCTGTTTTAACGACACACAACAAAGACGGATCCAAGGGACACAAGAGACACAAGAGACACAAGAGACAGTGGCAATGACAGAGAAATGACAAAGAAAATCGAATCCCAGAAAAGGCATGACAGCGACGCGCCACTACGCTTCGGTGTTGCCTGTGTGTGTGTGTGGGGGGAGGGGGGGAACTCCTTTTGGGGCATGCCTTTTCTGTATATCTTAAGCTGCTGCAGATGGTGCCGCCCCATGATACTGCTTCTGCTGCTGCTGCCTACTTTGACGGCTCTCCTTTTGCTGCTTTTTGCATCAAGATGTCATTGTTGTCATCACCGTTGGCATCTCATTGTTGGGATACTCTTTCCCTGCCAGTGCCAGTGCAAAAGAGAATGCCAAAACAAAATACATGTCGTGTGCCTCGACTCGATACTTCTCGCTGATTAAGGGTTCGGTTTTGCTGTGGTGTTTATTGGACTGCTTAAAGAGTATCTTAAAGTCGTCTTAAGTTGAAAAACGATTGGACATTTACTGCCTGTCTCTCTCTCTCTCTCTCTGTCTCTCCATCTCTCGCTCTTTGTGTGTGTGCGTCTCGCTGAGCCCTCGAGTGGCGAGTATGTACCGTTACGCTTTGTGATGGCTGTGGAGTGGTGTGGAAAATTATGCACGCGTTATCCTTGTTTCTGCTTTTCCCTCCAGTGAAACAACTGTCCTCACGCTGTTCTTCTCTTCTCCTCTTCGTTGCTCTCCGCTCAGTTCTCTCTCGTCTCTCGTTGTTGTGTAATTTCTACATATTGGTGATTTTGCTGAATTTCTGAGAACTACCTCGTGGTATTTGCTCGACTGTATGGAATTTGTGTTGGTATTTTGGTGTTGTGTTAGCTGGAATTTTTCCTTTTTGTACAGATGGTACTCTCTCTCGCTCTCTCTCTCTCTCTCTCTCTCTCTCTGCTGGTATCTCTGTCTCTTTGCATTTCACAGCTATTCGTTTTGCCTGCTTTCCTGCTATCCCTTCTCTCTCACCTCCTACGTTTGCCTTCTGCCACATGTTCTCCCCCCGCTAGGCTTGCATTTTGGCTTCTTCCACCTACCTCCGGATCCCAATCCCAATCCGTGTCCGTATCGCCTCCCTCCTTCCGCAGTCTTTCGCACTTAACTGGAAACGAGTTCCATTTTGGTTTCACTTGACGTATACTTAATAAGTAGCACATACGCCGCATGGGCATGCCACAGAGAGAAAAGGGGCAGACAGAGATTAAGAGAAGGGAAGAGGGAGGAGGTGGAAGGTGGAAGGTGGAGGGGGAGAGAGCAGTGGGGAAACAGGAACAACGGAAGGAAATGCGTTTGTGTGTGTGTCACAAAGGATGTCTGTGGAGGAATGATTGCTGATGGATGGATGGATGGATGGATGGATGGATGGATGGATGGATGGATGGATGGATGGATGGATGGATGGATGGATGGATGGATGGTATGTGCTCTCTCTGTGGTTGCAGCTTGTGTGTTGGGTTGTTCCCCGTCTAATGAACAAGTCGCAATATTCGCATCTGCTCGAATTTCTATCTTCTCTCGTGTCCCTGGCCTCCTTCCTTCGTATGGGGCGTGGCTGCACCTTTGACTTTTGGCACAAATTTTGAAGTAGCGAAGGAAAATACAAAGGCATGGAATACGAGTGCCATGAAACAATATGTGTAATTATCCTTTGTATTCCTCTGTTTTTTTTTTGTTATTTCTTCCATTATCCCTTTTCACTCTTCATCCTCCTTTCAGGCGGTTCTTCCTTCTTCTTCTGCTTCTTCATCTTGCTCCTCTTTCTGCCCTCTTTCCGTTATTGTTGGATCCCAACCTTCTTTTTCAGCCTTCCTTTCACTTTAATCGCGTGACCAGCCGTGAAATCTCATTCTCATAATTCGAGGCCAATTCATACGAGGGTTGCCTGTAGACACACACACACACACACACACACACACACACAACTGTGTGGGTGGGTGGGGCAATACTAAAGGAAATGTTGCACTTTCTGCACCCACTTTTGTTGCACCTTCTCTTTTGTGCTTTTACTTCGTCTTCCGTTTGTTTTGTTCTTTAAGATTTTTACATATTCCCTGCCTCCTTCTCATTCGTTTAGCCTTCCTCTGGCTCTCCCACTCCTACTCCTATTTCTGCTACTATTTCTGCTACTATTTCTACTCTGTGGGAAAATTGTTGAGCGGAAAACAGGAGGACAGCGGCAAGGGCCGAAGAGTAGTAGAAGGGAAATCAAGTGGAGAAATATGCTGCCAAAGAAGAAAGAAAGGAAAGTGGATAGGTGGATAGATGGATAGATGGAGGGAGGGCTAAAGACTTGGAATTAAAGAAGTGTAGAGGAGTGGAGTGGAGTCGAGTGGAGTGGAAGGGAAACAGCAAAGGCAAAGGCAAAAGCAAAAGCAATGAGCCTGAGGGGTGGCACAGGGGTGGGGGAGCGCGGTGGGGGGGCGGCCAAAATGCGCGACCATAAAATCCGACAGAAACACGACAAAGCCGTCGACAAGTGGAGGACCCAGCGAGAGCGAGAGAGAGAGAGAGACGCAGGACGCAGCAGCATGCCAGGATGTGGACGTGTCCAAAAACTTCCATTTTCGCCACACAACACCCCCCACCCCCACCCCTTGCCCCGTTCTCTCCCTCTTCAGTCGGTTCAACCCACGCGTCTGCGTGTGTCGTCCTTTGTCCTTCGTCCGCTTGATTTTTATATGTTTTCCACTGCCGCAAACAGTTGCACTGCAGAGATACCCTGTTATGTACGGGGGATGCCGATTACAGGGTATTACAGGATACATATTTCTTGTTGTATTTAACATAAAGGAGACATCTTCCCTCCTTTGCTTTTGCTTTTCCTTCTCTTTCTCTTTCTCTGCTCTTCTCTGCGTTCGTCTGCGTTTCCATCTTCTGCTTTTGGGTAAACCTTAAATTATTTATCATGCGAAAAACTGCAGCACCCTTCCAGCGCACCCTCCCCAACCCCTCCCCATGCTATTTTTGGGTGTGGTGAAATACAAGAGTCGTAGGACGCGGGAGTGGGGGGTGGGGGATGTAGTGTGTGTTGAAATCAAAGGTAGAGCCAGAGTTAGAGTTAGTTTTTCATTAGGTTCAGGTGCTGAGACAGTGGGCGGGGGGCAGGGGGGCCACAGGAGAAAGGATAGACAGAAAAGGGGCGACATGCGAGGTGGGGGGACACCGGAAGGGCCAACATTTCGAAGTCACTTTTTGTAGCATATTTTGCAGCGCACTAACTTTTCGATGAAAACTTTAACCACACACACACGCACACACATGTGCTAGAAAGAGATGGACAGAGGCAGGAAGAGGAAGGGAGAGAGAGAGAGAGGACTTTGTCTGTGACGAAAATGTAATTAAATTAAAAGTAAAAGCTTTCTCTCTCTCTCTCCTAGACGAAAGCTGAAAGGTGGAAGGAGCTCAGGAGTATTATAATATTTTGTGTTTTGTTTTTTCTTCTTTATTTTTAAGTTAGATTTTAAAACGAAACAAAAAAAAGAAATGTTACTTAAAAAACTCTTGACTAATTCCCTTTCTTGTCTTCTCTTCTCTTCCCTCTTCTCTTCTCTTCCTCTCTGTCTATCTGTCTTCTTTGTTTTTGTTGTTTCTTTCAGGTAAGGATATGAATGTTTTTTTGTATGTGTGTTACTTTTGATGGATATAGCAAAGCGATGTATCTGTCCTACGTGAGTATTATGAGTATACCAAAGCACCCACCACCACCACCACCCAACCACTAGTAGAACCATCCACGTAGCCCCCCCACCCCCACGCCCCCCAACCAACCCCCACCTAAACGGATCAAATCGGAGCACTTCAAATCGTACGTAGAATTTGTAACCCTCCTCCCTCCCAGTAAAAGCAAACAAAGTGTTGCCGTAGATCGAAGAATTATCGGCTATTTTTCAGTTATCGATTAGCTATCGATAGTTAGCTTCGATCAAAACAGCTGTTTTGTTTTGTTTTGTTATTTTTTTGGATTTAAAGGAAACCAAAGAAGAGAAATTCTTCAATTAAAAAACAGACAACATTTGAACATCGGTGCAGTCCAATTTGAGGTGTGTATAACATATGTATGTGTGTGTGTATGTATGTGTGGGTGAAAAATCTGAAAATCGATTCGGATTCAACAAAGAGGCAGGCAGGAAGGCAGGGACTTAGTGGTGCAGAGGATAGGGAGAATGTGGGCTGGGCTGGGATGGGCTGGGATGGGCTTTTTGCATTTTTGGTAGCTGGAAAATGTTGTAACACCCACACAAAGACAGACACGCGCGGACACACCCACACACACATACACAGAGAGGAAAAAGCAATGCGCGACGGCGACGGCGGCTTCAACTGGAAAATGTCATCGGTTGACGTACAGCAGCATTTGCTTACAGCCTTGTTTTTGCTGCTGGGCTGCTGTTGTTGTTTTGAAACACTTCTCTAGGCCATGTCCGCCATTTTGTCAGAGCTCACACCCCCACACCCACATCCGCACAACCACCCACCCACCCACTCAACCAACCAACCAACCAACCAACCAACCTCCTATTGCCACTTTCGGGGTCCCAGTCCGTTGCTAGCCAATAAGTTTGTGACTTCCGCCAAATAGCGCGCAACACGCATACAACCAGAGGATACACACACATACATACATGAATACATGCATACATATACATTTACAAAAAAAAAAACAAACAAACAGATACAGCTACAGCTACAGTGAAGTCTTTGGGGGAATGGAAAATGTCATGCCATCCTACAATCCATAGAAGACCTTGCAATGGTGTGGAGAAACCACTTGAACACCTCGAAGATTCATTATGGATAATCATAGATATATGTAGTTGTACGATAGATGTGGATAGATGGAAAGGTAGACCCCTGCAATAGATCCGACCGATCATTCGACCTTGATTGAAATCATGTAATGGGCGGCCAATGGAGAGGGCCAATGAAAAAGGTGCCTGCCAGGCCTGTATGGTCCTTGTGATGGTCCTTGTTCAAGCGGACCGCAAGTATCCTTTGAGAAGAGCCGTCCAACCCCTTCTTCAGGGATGTAAAAGTTATCGGAATGATCTCTTCTTTGAAGAAACAGCAATTGGAACGTTTTGGTCCAGGGACAATCCACAGGAATAGCGTGAGAGTAGAGAAGGAGGAAGAGCAGGGGGAAAAGCAGGAGGAGGAGGAGGAGGAGGAGGAGGGGGAGGAGCCCAAAGAGGCGTTGGTTCACAGATGATCGCCACGAGAAAAAAGGAGCTGCATATATACAAGAGATTTTCCACCACAAAAGGATAACCAGACCAGATGTTCCAACACTACACTGCACTACAAAAAGAGAGGCAGACGATGAGAGAGAGAGAGAGAGAGAGAGAGTGGGAAGAAGAGAGCTTTCACTGTTGAATATATATATGTATATGTAGTGTACGTGAATGCATTCTGTTTGGATGTGGTGGTCGCGAAAATGTGGCAGGGGAATAGGTGCTGAAGGTGCTACCAGAACTACCCCCCCAAAGCAACCCCCCCAGCAACCCACTCTACCCCACCGCCATCCACCATGCAGCTTTCACTCCGCCATTTTGAAATTGATACACAGCCAAAAAGCAGGACAGGATGATGATGGAAGAGTGGAGAGTGAAGGACGAAGGAAGCGAAAGGAACGGTAGAGGGAATGTGTATGTGTATGTGTCTGTGTGTTTGTGTGTGTGTGGGTGGGTGGTGCAGCAGGTGCAAGTCACCCACACGCACACGCATACACGAAGAATGCAATTGGCACGCACACACACACACACACACACACATCCGTCCATTGGAAATCTCGTGCTCTCTCACTCACTCACAGCCACACGCAGCTCTCTTCCCCACTCCCCAAAAACACAGAGCAGAGCCACCACATAAACATGCACACACACCCAAACACCCAAACACACACACACAGCCACACAGCTCGTAATAAACTTTCCATATTTCCAGTCAAATTTGAAATATTTGCTTTGGAGCAACTACCCCACCCCCCACACCGCCCTTCTGTTCTCTTCCTTTTGACCCCTTCCTTTCCTCTCGTCTCGGCTGTGCTGCTTCTGCTCTGCTCTGCTCTGCTTCTGTTCTGATGTGCTGCTGCTTTCATTCGTTAACTGTTGTTTCACTGCTTGCCTGCCTGGACACTGCTTGACTATTACCAAAACTGAACACCTCCCCTCCCTGCTGCCTCCTCCCCGGGCCGGGCCGAGCCGGGCCAATGCCAATGTAACTGTGTGGCCGCCTGTGCGCTTCTTCGGCTCAGTACTCCCACCTTTTCTCTGCTCGCAGCCTCAGCCTCTGCCCCTGCCTCTGCTCAGAGGCTCTCCTATCTGCTCAATCTTCTGCTCTGCTGAGACTCTGCTTTGCTGCCTCTGCTGTCAGCCTCTGCCTCTGCCGAGCTCTGACGGCTCCGTTATTTTTCCTGTGTGTTGTTGCCCTTGCCTTTCCTCTGTTCTCTGCTCTCAGCCGCCTCGGCCGCTGCGCTGCGCAGCGCTGCTTGCATTCTGCTTGAACGACGCGCGTGCTGTTGCTATTGCTGCTGCTGCTGCTGCTATTGCTGCTGCTGCTGCTGGTTTCTGTTCTCCTGGTTGTACTTGCGGGTGTTTCCTCTGCTTTGCTTTTGCACTGCTATTGCACTGCATGGCTATGTGGCTTCTGCTTCTGCTTTTGCCCTGCTTCTTTTACTGCTCACCACTCTTGTACTGCTTTGGCATTTCTGTGCTGCTTGATACCCTGCTTTGTTTTTGTTTGCGGACATTTCTGTGCTGCTTTACTCTACTGGCACTTTTCTATGCTTGCTTCTGTGCTTCTCTGCTTCTGTGCCTTTTGGGCGGACTGCTTGCTGCGCTTGCCAGTTGTTTAGTTGTTAATTTTGATTCTGTATGGAGTATGGTGTATGGTGTATGGGGAGTGGCGGCGGATAGCAGAGAAATGCGCGTGCGAGCAAGTCAACCATTTTGTGTCGGCGTCCATGTATACCTGCCTTTAGGCTAGCAGCCATCCCCCCCGTGCTTTTCGTGCTTTTCGTGCTTCCGTTAATCGTTAAACCCAAAGTGAGCTGCGTTTTGGGGCCGCACTTTGCACTCGGTAATAATATGAAGCTAAATGGATGGAGGGGAGGGGAGGGGAGGGGGTGCATATGCAACTACTGAAGAGACGTGAGAGTGTGAGAGTAGAAGAGTGTACGAGAGATGTACATAAGAGAGCATTTGATATTAAATCTTTACCAAGAAGGGAGACATCAAGCATACGCCATGTGGTTTTCGAACTGCTTTCTGTACTACGCTCCCACGGGTGAGCATTTTAAAAATATTTAATTTATTATAAAGGAGGTCTTTATTTCGTTGTTCAGGCTTTGTAATTTGATTCGTTGGATTCGTTTGGTTTCTTGTGAATTTTTTGTTGTTCGTATTTCGTATTATTATTATTGAGCTTCGGGTTCGGTTCTCTCATTAATTAATACTACATATATACAGCCAGACGGTGGAATAATAAGTAATAAGGGTGGGGGTGGGGGTGGGGGTAGGCTCGCCACATGAACAATAAACAGTCGCTTGGATATGTTTGTGTACACGACAAATATTATTAATACTGGCGACTGTCGTCATTGGCTGATAAATATTTACTTTACCTGCACCTTGATTGAAATTTAAATACCAATTATGGAAAGAAATCGGAAACGAATGACATTTAAGTCCACTATTCACCATTCAACCGATTCGAACAATGGTTTGCTCTCTATTAAAGCTCTGTCTTGAAAATAGTAGACATAGGAACATCCTATCATTGTCCTATTTTGTTTCTTGGTTCCAATATACCAAATGGATTCTATCTACTATTCTAAAGCAGCATTTAATAGCTTTTCAACGTTTTTGTCGAGGCACAAGCACCTCTCCTCCCCTCTCCTCTCCTCTTCTGTTCTGTTCTTTTCGATTCGATTCCCGTCTTACCATCTGTGAGCATTGTTTGCTCCAATTAAATCTTATCTAAACAATTTTAAGTACAAATTATTTCAATGGCACCAAAAAAAAAAAAAAAAAAGAAAGGAAAGAAGAAGCTCAACAACGAGCAAAAGTTGTGAGGGCGAGGGCAATGTGCTAAAGCCAAAAGCTATACAAAAACGAAACAAAAAAAAGTATATAGAATCATATCTAGTATATATACTAGTTACATAAAACAGAGACCGAGAGACCGAGAGACCGAGAGACCGAGAGACCGAGAGACTGAGAGACCGAGAGACTGAGAGACCGACACAGAGGTAGAAGTAGAGGCAACAAAAAAGGTGGCAACTAATGAGAATCAAAATCAATAACTCAATAGGCAATGAAAGCAATAAGCAGAACACAACAGAACAAAAAATAATGCAAAGCGAAGCAAAAATTGATCAATAAATACGAGCATGTGCTATACCATATATCCAGCCATACTTGTGCCTGATATCACCCTTACCCTCTTCTCACTGTATATATATATATATATCTTTATATAGTATATAGAGAGTGCTTTGTGCCATACAACAAACGAGAGTTGGGGTTGAGTTTTTAACCCAAAAGCAAGCAAAAAAAGCAATTTGCTCTTCTCGATTCACTCAATGTCAATCGATGCCAATACTTATCAGAGCAGGGCATATGTGTTTATCATTCCTTATCATTTTGTACGAATTTCAATGGAAATCAATGGATGGCTTAGTTCCAGAGAAATTCAGAGATCTGAAGTGGTTAATCGGTTATCGATCGACATCTTGATTCATACTCATATTTGATCATGCCATCAAAGACCAAAGACAGACGTTTTTGTCGAGGCACACATGCAACAAAGGACGTACATATGTATCTTGCGTATCTGATGGATAGAATCTTGTCAGAGTACGCTCTCTGGGACGCTCTCTCTCTCGCACTCTCTCTTCGTGGTCTCTTCCTCCATTGCCCTGGGTGCCATTTCCTCTGCAGCTCTTATCTATATTCACACATAATATGTACATATGTATATGTATGGTATGAATCCATTTACGCTTGCGGTTGATAAGAAGAAAGAACTTAACTCATAGACGACATTCCGTTCCATAGAACACACAACTATTCATTCGATCTCCCCCCTCCCCACTCCCCACTCGCCCCTGACCAACTCTTGACAATCTATAAATAAACCAATTGCTGCCTGCATTTCTTATAGTATATTTTCATTGCTTTATTTATTTTCTTTTTTATTATTATTATTATGAATAGAAAATTCCATTCGCCTTAGACATCGTCGCTCAAGAATGTAGAAGCTGGGGTGGGGGTGTAGGGAGGGGTTAGAGCAGATCGCTATAGGAATCATCAGTTGATATCAGTAGATTTCACAGGCATGAATATGCATACTCTTAGTAGGGTCAAAGATCCAGAACAGCTGTTGGTCACACCTCTAGCTGGGGTGTTCCATTTCGCAATACTAACGATTATCGATTTAGATACAGTTGTTGTTGATTATAGGTACACAATTCCGAGTGGCTTACTTTTTCTTCTGTACAGCAGCGGATTTGACCTTCAGTTGCTGCTGTGTTGATTCCATCTTGGAAGCAGTGTGTGTGTGTGTGTGTGTTACATCTAGAAAGCAGTGGATCCAGCTATAAAGCAGTGGTTGTTAGTGGTTGTTCAGTTACTTTTAAAGCAGTGATTTGTTCAGGAAAGGCCTTCTCGAAAGCAGTTGATTCTTCGGCAAAGCGGAAGATCCCTTTTGCAAGCAGTTTGGGAAAGCACCTAACGGAATGCTGTGCTACTTCTCGAAAGCAGTGGATTTCCGTACGAATATGGGAAGGATCTTTCTAGAAAGCAGTACAGCCAACACACAACAAGCAGTGGATTCTTCTGGAGAGTCGTTTATGCTTATGTTAGAGGGAAAGCACTGGATCCTTCTAGAAAGCAGCTTCTAGTAGGCATATGGATGCTTCTAGAAATCAGTATTGTCGTCAGTGTTTTCAAGCAGTAGAATATGAATACATGAATAATCCATCAAATGTGACGGTAAATGTTTATATGTATGCAGTTTTGAAATAAGATGTTCAAATTGTTTACACAAATCATTTTTACCACCAGATGCAGTAATGTTTTGGCTGTCTCTGTCTCTCTTCTCTCTCTTCTCTCCTTCTCTTCTTGTTTCTCTGTTTTGCTCTTGTGTATACAATTTTGATATGCGGAAAACGCGGTTCGAAGACGTCGATTACCTCATATGACAGTCTTCTTTTTTCTGTTGTTGACACAAAAACAACGCCAACAACAAGGGCAAGAAGAACAAGAACAAAAGAACAACCAAATCGAAATCGAAATGTGCTGCCACGCCTCTTGCTGGCTAGACGCCCACTCACCAATCTATAGTCTCTTCCACCATATTCTCTCCCGATCCTTCTTGTCCACATGCTTCCCTGTGTCTTTCTTTACTGCCGTTTTCCTCACCCTCATTGTTCCTTCGGTTTGTGTCTCCCCTTCCGCTTTTTCCTTCCCTCTCGATGCCACTTCCTTCCTTTATACGTGTGCCTTATATTCCGCTGCATGCTCCATGCTCCCTCCTATTCTTCTCCTTGTTTGTGTTCCTATATTCTTCTCCTCCTTCTTTTACTCATCTTCTGTTTGTTCTCGTTCCATCGTCTCCAATTGCAATTCCTCTTCATCCTCTACATCTTCTTTTTCTTCCCTTCTACATCCTTATTTTCTTTCGTCACAATTCTTTAACTTTACTTTTGTAAATTTTCTGCCATTGCCCCCCCGTCCTCTCAACCCCTCCCTCTCCTTTACTGTGCATATGTGACCAAGTCCATGTCCATGTCCATGTCTCACTGTTTTTGTATGTGTATGTGTTTGTGTAGTTGAATGTGCGAGTGTGTGTGCTGCTGCTGCTTTGCGCCGTGCTTTGCGAGGCGCTGTAACTCTGCTCTTGCCTCTGCCTCTGCCACTGCCACTGCCACTGCCTCTCCCTCTGCTGCTTGGCCTCTCTGCTGTGGCTGTGGCTGTGTCTGTGGCTGTCGCTGTGGTGCTTGTTCCCTCTGCCTGGCCTGGCCTCTGCTTTGCGCTTACTCACAATCAAATCTCACGCCGCATTTTTAGTCTCAATAATAACTGAAACGAAAACACGCGCAGCCAAAACGAAGCGCAAACCAAACAAAATACAACAAAAACACAAAAACGCCATCGTAAAACGTCAGTTTGCCTTATATATTTTTTGTTATTTCTTTTTAGACTTTTTTTTCTCTGTGTGTGTGTGTAAAGTATTTGATTGTGTGTGTGGTGTTCTCATTGTTTTTGCTCAAATAGTAAATTAAACTGTTTTCAAATTGTGCCCGTCACAGAGTGAGTGAGAGAGCGAGAGAGGCAAAAAGGCAAAGAACGAACGCCAGAGAGCAATGGAGCGAGTTTGAAATTTTTCTTTTTTTTTTTTGCTTTTTGGGTCCCACTCACTCGCTGCGTTTTGTGTTGTCGTTGGTCGTCGTCGTCGTTGTCGTTGTTGCCGTCGGGTCGGTCGTCGCGTCGTCAGTGAGTGAGTGGGTCGTGTGCCAAAGGTGTATGAATTGCAGGGTGAGGCATTCCACAGAGTGGCACCCTCACAAGGAGAGTGGTGCTGGCAATGCAAAAATCGAACTGACAAAGAACTGGGAAAGTGCGGAAATACCTCACCTTGTTTCACATACACTTTGGATCATGCTCTCTCTCCCTCTCTGTCTCTGCCATAGAGCGGCCGGCGGCAGCGCAGTCGGCACACGCACAGTGTAAAAACTTCGTGTGCACAAACGGCTTCATTATTCTGCTCGGCAGCGCCGCGGCACCAAACATGAATCAGTTTACGTTCAAAAGTCAAAACGATCAAGACCAGGCCCAGAGCGCGCTGCGTAGCTTCGTGGCTTTTTATGCGCAAATTAAATCTTACACTGAAAACAAATGTTCAACATAATGTGGGAAGATGAACATGTTGCCACAACTACAATTGATCATTCCCGGTAGAAGGAACTTACAAGGGACTTGGGCGTGCCGCGAAATTATTGGAACTTTTTTGGAATACTTTTTGAATTGTATTCTAATGTTTCCTCTTGTTTTTGAATTCGTATTTTTTCAGTGGAAAGTAGCAACAAACATTCCTGCCTTCGTGTGTTGCTTCGTGCCCGTTGTCTGTGCACACAAACGCACTGGGAGGCATGTGAGTGTCTGCGTGCTGCCGACCCCTACCCTACTCTTTGGCTCTCTGGCTTAGGCTTAGGCTGTTGTTGGCGTTGTTAGTGCAGCATAATTAGACGCTGTATCGCTTCTGCCGCCTCCTTCGCCACTCGCTCTTCTGCGGAGCGCCGCATGTTGGATACTCTCTTGACTGCTTCCCTCCCCCCTTGCCTATCATCTTGCTCGACCGACCGACACAACCTCCCTCCCTCCCCCACGCTTCATCCACAAGCAACAGAACAACAACTTTTTCCGTGCGTAACTTTGTGCACTGCAGTAGCCGGGGACGAGACGGGAGCTCTCTGTTTTTTCGCCATTGTGTTTTGTTTTAATATTCGCGGTATGTTAATTTGTTGTTTCGCTTACGTTCTCGATGCTTTTGTGCGCTCACTCGTCGTTTTTGCCGCCCCACTCCCTCGCCCCCGTCCCACGCGCCTTCGGCCAACGGCCATCGCCGCCGACGCGTTCGTTATCAAAAAGGCAACAGAAAAGAATAGAAAAAAGCAATGGCAAAAACAAAAGGCCAACGACAAACAAAGACAAACCGATAAACGTCGAACGTCAAACGTTGATGTCGTTGATATTTTAGTCATTTGTTTCAAATATGTATGTACATACATATATTTTTTTGTTTTTCTGTCTTTTGTTTCCTTCATGTTTCCTCTGTAGCGCGCTCTTCAGTCTGGTGCAAAAATTCGATTTAATTAAATGATTTTTATTATTATTTTTATTTGTGATGACAACTAATTAAAATGGAATGCATTAGAGGAAATTTAATTGAAAGAAAATGTCATTTGTGGGTAGTGGAATTGGGGAAGTGCTGCATTGTGGAACACATACATAGACCATACATATACATATGTATCCAGTGTTTCCTTTTGCAAACTGTGTGGCAACTCCAGTTCAATCTTTTTGCAACACTGCACCGCATCGATTAAGTGCAGTGCAGTGCAGTAAATGTATGTATGTATGTCGATTGAGCGCACAAACAATTTGCTCGATAAATCTGTCAACGGAGAGTGAGAATGCGTTATTATTATCGTTGTTTGAAAAGTGACTAAAGTTTACCTGAAACTTTTCGATGGAATAAATCTGGGGGGGGGGAGGATCTGACTCCACATTGATTGATCTTATGGGAATAGAATACTCAAAAAGAGGATGTAAATCTCAGTAGCTTGTCTTCTAGAAGATCATGGAAATAATTTTGGTCTTCCATGCTTTTCCAGAGGGGGAGGAAGGGATGTTGTGACCTACTTGATTGTAGATCAGAGCTGTGGATGATATTCGGTGCGATTTGTTGCTCGTACTTGACAACTTCGATAACATTATTATATGTATATGTACATACATATATTGTTATTTGCTGTTTTTCATGCTTATGCCCTGCCCTGCCCCTCTTCTCTCTTCTCATCTACCTCTGTTTCTCTATTTCGCTGTTGTTGTTTTTTTGTTTTTTGTGCTGATTGCTTTTGCTTTTTTGTGCTGTCGAAGCGATGGCGACAACAGCTAAATAATTTACAATTATATACATATGTACATATGTACATGCATATGTATGTGTATTTATGTACATATGGCGTACGCTTTATGTGTGTAGGGTATATATGTACACGTGTATGTGTGTGTGTGTGTGTGGGTATTTGTTGATTGAGTCAACTTGACGACGGACTACGACACAGCGCGAGAGACAGCTCTACTATAGAAGCCCCCCCTCCCAACCCAACCCAACCACCCCCCAACCCCCCATCCCAAAAGCATACACGCGCGCCACACAAAAAAAACAAAAAAAACAACAACTTTTGTTTTATACTCTAAAAATCTTTATTTGCCTTTTGCCTTTGCCTTTGCCACTCTTTCCTCCTCCTCCCCATTCCCTTCTCAGAGTGTGTGTTTTTTTTTTCTTCTTATGCTGCGATTACGTCAGCTGATTTTCGGGAAAGCATACATAAAAAATTGAAATCTAACCAAAATACATACATACATATATGCTAATAAATAAAGTGTCTTTTTCTTTTGTGTGTGTGTGTGCGTGTGTGTGTGTGTGTGCGAGTGTGTGTAAAAATCCACCTAATCATTTGGTTTACCTTTTTTTTTTGTGTTTTTTTTGTGTCTGTGCGGCGGCTCTCCGCTTTCGGGTGAAAGTTGCACAAATCAAATGGAAAAATCAACGCAAAGCGCAAACAGCAGATAGCCAGAAAAAAAATTCACAAAATACGAATAAAAGTGCAACAAAACACAAAAAACAAATCTCCCAACTAAAATCTGAAGAGGAAAAAGAGGCCACAGAGAGAGAGAGAGAGAGAAACAGATACAATACAGAGACAGAAAGAGAGAGAAAAGAAAAGAAAGAAAGAAGAAGAAAAACAACTACAAACGAGTGAAAATTTTTGTTTCGAGTTAATTGATTTTGTATTTTGTTGTTGTTCGAAAATATGCAAAAGTGAGTATAGAGCGAGAAGCTCCCTCTGTGCATACATACATACATACATACATATATACACATCCCGCACATACATATGTACATATCATCACGTCATTCATCCGTATGTACATACCCTCCTGATACAACCCGTACGTACATATGTACCCCTCCCCTCCCCCCTATGGGTACATCCAATCCATCCACCGACTTGGGCGCTGGCGTATATTGGCACGTAATTTTATTTTCGTCTTGAATTACATTCCGTTTCATTTCACTTAATTGATTTGCTTCATTTGCATGTGTGTGTGTGTCCAACAGGGGAATTTATGCAGCTTTTTGGTGGGCTCTGCCTCTGGCTCTGCTTTGCCTCTGCTCTGGCTCTGCTCTGCCTCTGCTCTTTGGCCTTGAGGCCATTTTACATTGCCAACGCCTTAAGCAGCAGCAGCAGCATCCACTCCACTGCTTCATTCACAAATGAACGGTGAACTTTTACGCGTGACTGTGACTGTCATCTGGCACCTTGCCGAGCAAATGCAATAGCTGCCATAAGTATGCGTGTCAGTGTGGTATAATACTTCATTTTATTGGTAGGGGGATCTAATAGACTTTTTCAGATGCAAGAGGATATTCGTTAAACGTGCCGGAAGTTTTTTTTAGATGAATCTAATGAAGAAGAACCTAAACTTCTTTATGGAAACCATGATGAGATCTACAGAAAAAGTTTGCAGAACACTGATCTAGCTTTCAGGTTTTAAGGGGCGAATCCCATGATATAACATGGTGATGTCCTTATTACTCCTCTCAATCCATAAACCGAAATTGTTTTTGCTCTTTTTCCCTATCTCTCGCCTTCTCTCGCCTTCTGGCTGTGTCCTGGCTTTTGTCTCTCTCTCTCGCATACACATTATAATGACCATTTTTGGCCAGCGTTTACCACCTACCCTTCTGCCCCTCCTCTCTCTCTCTCTAGCAGCTATAATTAAACAACACTCGAACAAATTAATACGAGGCCAGCTGGTTTTATTGTATACTTTTTTTCGATTAGTTTGTTGTTGTTGCTGTTGATTTTTCGCTGTTCATAATACAGTGTTTCGTTTCGAACAGGAGGCAGTCTGATTATTTGAATCTTAAGCAACTCCCATTCCCCCCGCCCATGCCCCTTCCTATTTCTGTAATTTGCATCTCCTTCTTTTGTTTTGCACGTGTGAAGACATAATTAAACCACTGTGTGTATTTGTAAGACAAAGAAGAACTGATAACCTTTTTTCTATTTATTGGTTGCTTAGCGTGTTGTGTGTGTGTGTTTGTGTGTGTGTGTGTGTGTTCTATTCAAATGCTTTCACCGCTATTGCTGCAGCTGCTGCTGGCCGTCGCTCTAACTGCTTCTTATGTGGCTGTAAATGCTGCGTCGCTGCCACTACTGAGTGTCTATTAACAGCAGTGAAAATCCCAGCCAGCGCGCAATAAAAAATGTGCAAGATTTCTAATGTTGTCTGTCGGGTATCAGCAGAAGCGGAAGGCCCCAAGTAGTTAGCAGAGGAAAGACATCAGTCCGAGCAGCAAGCAGCAGCAGCGCAGCAGCAGCAGCAGCAGCCACTAGTCATCAAGTACACCGCTTTTCACCATACCCTATATGTAGGTGAAAAGTTGGGTGGGCTGTCCCGTCATTCCCTGTAGCATTTGTTACTTTTAAGAAACATAATTCCGAAAGCTAGCACATGTGTCTTCGTAATACTTTCTATCCTTATGTCATATCTTTTCCACACCACCCAAGAAGAGGCAGAGACTAAGGCCAAGTCCACTACATGATTCACATGTTTGGACATGTCTGAGGCGGCAGAATTCAGCTACGAGTCCGTCTGGATGTCCAGATTCCAATACCTCAGTGGTGGCTGTGTTTAAAACTTGCACCAAAGTGTGGCGGTTCTGTTTTACATTTTAAATGTAATCCTTTATCGGCATCTCCGAGCGAAAACCTTCGTTCCAGGATATCCTGCACACAACGCCTGGGGCCTGGGCACTGGGTAGCACTGGAGGCACTGGGTGGCACTGGGTAGCACTGGGTAGCACTGGGGGCACTGGGTAGCACTGGTAGCAGCCAGCTTTGAGAATTGAGCCGCCCTGAATTTATATTTTCAACGTGCTAAGTGCGCTCAGAATAATTGACTCAGTCTTCGAGGACATCTGAATTTCTGAATTCAGTGCTGGAATGTTAGTTTTATGATATTTTTTGTATATAAACTTATATACATATGTAAGTAAGGCCCAAGTAGTCGGCAGCAGCCACCAGCCACAGCCAGTCATCAAGCAGAGGGACAGCAGCACAGCAGCAGAGCAGCGTCAGTGCAGTGTGGCGGCGGCCTTGCCAACAAGAACAAATGAGAAACATCAAGAAGACAGTGGCGGAGGCAGCGTCAGTGACAGGCAGCAGCAGCAGCAGCAGCAGCAGCGGCAGCGGCAGAAACAGCAGAGTCATTGACGTCGGGAGGGGCAGAGAGCATTCTGGTGGAGACAGTGGCGGGTGTCGTTTCGCGGTGTCAGCGGCGGAGGCTAAACACAAAAGTTTACTCGGTTACCAAACACACACACACACACACAGAACTCTATATACATATGTATATGTGTATGTATTGCATATAAACGTACAAACGTAGAGACGACGGACGGGGTCGCGCGTACGTCGACAACAGCAGTAGCGACAGCGACAGCGGCTTCGTGTTTTGTTGTCGTTATTTTTTTTTTTCTGCTTTTGTGTGTGTGTTGTAGATTTTTCGCCAATTTTACCTTGTCGCCGCTCTCTATCACGAAACAGTGTCGAACTTAAAGAGCGAGCAACGTGACGTGTCGTTGTTGTGTGTCGCTCGACGTCGGACAATTTTTCGCCAACTTCCTACTAAAATACAAAAATCGAAAGAGCAGCAAAAGCAAGAGCCAGCCAAATAAGCAGCAGAAGCAAGTGCTAAAGTAGCCGCAGAGCCAAAGCCAACAGCCAAAAGCAAGTGCAAAAGCAGAAGCAAAAGCAAAGGCAACAGCAACAGCAAAGACAAGTTTTTTTTCTCTGTTCATGTGCATGTGTTAGTGTGTGTGTGCCAAAACGTGCAAAGTAAAGTGTGCAAAAATACGGCGAAAATACTAAACAAAAAGCAGACGGCACGAAATAACCAGAGTGCCCGAGAGAGAGGAGAGCGTCAGAGAGCGACACCAAACGAACGTGCTCTCTTGCTTTTGCTTGTGTGTGCGAGAGGGAGAGCAGAGCAAGGCAGAGCACACGGAATACTCTCTCTCAAACACGAACGGGCAGCTGATTTTTACCGGCAACTGTGTCAGCTGTTCCCCACTCTCCATCTCCCCTTCCCTCTGCCCATGGCTCTATATCTATATCTGCGTTTGGTTAGAAGAGGGTGCAGTGCGGGGGAATAATGGACAGGTTTTTGCGGTTATGTCGCTCTTGAAACGCATCCATGGAGCGATTATCGCTCTAACTCTGGCATTCCACGAAAAAGAAGAAGACTAATAGAAGAACCGCAATACGAAAAAGGAGTCAAGTCAGAAGAGCGAGCATAGAAAAGAAAAACAAGCATAAGCATCATCACCATGTTGGCCTCTGCCACAACCACAACGCCCTCGGCAACGGCCGCAGCGAACGCAACGGCAACGGCAACAGCAGCAGCAGCCGCTGCCGCCGCACGTAAACGCAGTCGCAGCGCCAGCAATGGCAGCAAACGAAACACAGGCGGCGGTCGCAAATTAACAAAGAGCGTGAGTTTTGTCTTTTGGTTTTTTTCTTTTATTTTTTCCTCTCTCTCTCTTTATGTTCTCTCTCTTGTGCTTCCTCTTCTATCTCTCTCTCTCTCTCTTTGTGTCGCCGTCCGCTCTCTTACTCTCTGTTTACATTGCGCGCGCCTGCACGTGCTGGTGGCGCTGCCGCGGTCCGCCGCTCTGCTGATTGCTGCTGGCGACGTTGGCATCGGTTTCTGTGCGCCCATCATTCGTTGCTCTTAACAGCACACAAATTGGGGCACAATTTCTGTTAACCCATTACAAGCGACGCGACTCTGCTCTGTCCGTGGGCTGTTGATTAACCCTCAACTAAAGACCAAAGAGAAATCGTAATTCCTTTGGAATAATTTTTATATTTGAATGCAAAAAAAACAACAAAAAATAGTCTAAATTTTCAACAGCAGCAGCAAGGCAGTGGAGAAGCAGTGTGGAAAAGCAGCGCAGCGCAGCGCAGCCGTAGTTGTGTGTGGATAAGCAGCAGAAGCGCCGCAGCAAGGAACCGTTTAGTTTTGGTTGCGTTCATTCATTTGCACCCCCACACCACACCCCTCTCTCTTTCTATAAGCCTCTATAAGCTCGTGCGACCGACCCGACCCGAGCCGACCATTTGGTTTGCTCTTCGGGCTCGGCTGTCGTCGTTGGCGTCGTTGTCGGAAGGGGGCTAAAAATAAAACGGTATGTGTGTGTTTGTGTTTGTGTGAGCGCGTTTTTTGTGGGCAAAAGGCAATGAAAACGAAAATTTGCGTGACGTCTCTCGACCTTGACTCATCGACGTGAACTTAAACCATGGTAGAATTATTCAGAAGGTACGACCATACCGTTTTTTCGGTGGCATAAGTGGTTTTTCCACCCTTCTCTTGGTCGCTCTTCACGTCACAATTGTACATGTTCATGCAAACGCATGGTATGCCTATGTTAGGGTGGGGACAACTCGACAAACATCCTATCATGTTGGGCAAATAATTGCATAATTTCATGGCATGCAACTCAGATAAGAGGTCGCTCGCCGAGTTGAGCGTACCTTGAATAAATCTACCATGTGCCAAACTGCGGCAGCCAACGAATGAGAATGTGTTTTGTGGGCGAGCTGCGGTGTTGCCAGATGGGGTATGATACCGAGGTTCGATGTTCGGTTGGGGTTTGGTGTCTTGGTTCGATGGCTGTTTGAAGTCAACGTCTTTAGGAACCAGTTTTTACATACATATGTACACACACATGCAGGCGGTTGCAGATGCAGAATTGCAAGTGTGTATTGATGTGCTATCAACAAATTTTGGCAAAAAAAAAAAACAGGTTCGCTTGCAGCACTAGCTGCTTCAACGCCCAGGCCTTCGAGAGAAAGAGAGAGAGAGAGCGAGAGCGAAAAAGTGCAACCAACGGTTTTTTCCTGCATCATTCGAATGCATCTCTCTCCCTCACCCTCTCTTTTTGTAGACCTTGCAATAAGAAATGCATGCGTAATGCCACACCCTCGCACAGCCCTTACCCCACTCGCACCCGCACCCGGACCCGGACCCCTTCCCCCCTTACTCCTCTTCAAGCATCACACGGCATTGGCGCTCTTTCGTTACGTTTCTCATTTCGTTTCTCTTTTTCGCATGCTTTGGCATTCTCCCATCCCCATCCCCATCCCCATCTCCTTTTCCCGCTCTCACCCACTCGAGAGGTTGCTGCAATATAATCATCATCATAGATTTATCTCATTCACGCGCACGTGAGACGCGAAGACGTCGAAGCAGAGGCAGTGGCAGTGGCAGAGGGGAGCGAAGCGAAGCAAGAGCTAGCCAAGCAGGGTCCAAAAATTAAGTCGTCGTCTCTCTCTCTCTCTTTCCCCCTCCTCTCCTTAGGCTGCTCTCCCCCTCCCTCCCTCGCCATACGCTTTGCGGCTTGTTATACCCTTTGCCAAAGAGAAGGTATTTTAATTTCAAACAGATGTTTGCAACGCAGAAACACAAGCATTCTGAGACGCAAATGTTCGTAGTGGGGCGGGTAACATTACCTGTTTACGGAGAGGCGCCAGTGGCGTCGCACCTCCCCCCTTTGCTCTGTGTACTAGGTATCGGTTACCAAAAACAAACAATAAACATGGCACTTTGCTTACAGTTTTTGCGAAGCCATAAATGGCAGTTTGTTTGGTCTAGCTTTTCAGGGATCTTAAAGAGTTCCATAACCATGCGGGAAGAATTATGCATAGGGGAAAGTCCTAGCAGTAAAGGATCACTCGAGTTGTAGTTGATCAACAACTTCGGCTTTTAGTGACGTCATTTGAAGGCATCCGTTGTATTTTTGCTTATTCGCCAGGAAATGTTTTGAATGGATTGCATTTCCATAGTTAAACGAAAACAATGGCTCCAGCGGATGAGGGGAGTTTCCTATTGAAACTTCAATGCATTGCAAGAAGATCTTCGTAGGCTACTGCGGAATCGTATTCGAAAGCAGCGCAACTCAAGTCTACATTCACGACAGGTCTTCTTCCAGTGAAATTTTTTCGAATTTGATTTGGTGGGGTATGGTATGGGTAACGTCTCTTTCTCGAGCTTTGAACTGATCTACGACCATGCCAATTGCCTCTTCGAGCCGAATTATCCCAGCCGCCGGTTCTCAAGTGATGTAATACGATACATATGTACATACATACATAGATCGATTTTTTGAGGGGTGTACGAATAATTGTTGGGTCGATCAGTATCAATGCTACTCCTTTATTTTCCATTTCAAAATTCCTTTTTATTTCTTGCTGTTTTTGTAATGCACTTCTGTTGCTGTTGCTGCTGCAGCCTGGCTGGCTGGGCCGCGCTGTCAGCGTCAGCGTCAACGTGAACGTCAACGTTAGCGTCAGCTTCAGCGTCGATGTTCGCGAATTGACAAAGAAGCCGGCTGGCGGCTGGCTTGGTCTGGTCTGGCCAGCTCTGCCAGCAGGCAGCTGCTGCTGCTTGTTGGAACTTGGACAGAGCAGAGGAAGAAGAAGGAGAATCAGCCGCAGCCGCAGCAGTGACGCGACGCCATGCCATGCGAGGCAGCGCAGCGCAGCGCAGCGGGAAACAGCAACTAAATACGAATAGTTGTTGTAGTTGGCTTTCGTTGTTGTTTTTGGTTGGGCGCGCGCGCGGAAGTCGCAGAAAAAATATTTATCAAAAGCGGCAGAGCAACAAGAAGAGGAGAGGAGGAAGAAGAAAAAGGCAGGAAAAAAGAGCGAAACAACAAGAAGAAGCACCAGAAGCAGCACTAGCCACCAGTGGCAGTGTCAAAAGAGTGAAACGGAACGAAGCTACAGCTACGGCAGCGGTTGTCAATCGGATTAATTTTTATTGTACTTTTCTTTAGGTGGCTGGGCCGCCTGGTTTTTTTCTTTTCGTTTCATTTCGTTTCGTTGTTGGTTTTTTGCAAATGAGCGAAAAGTGTTGGTGTACGTACTCTAGCTTGCGCTTGCCTGTAGTTTGCCTTCGGTTTTGGCCCGCTCTCTCACACTCGCACTCACACTCCCTCATTCGTTCGTTTTTTGCCTAACAACAAAAACTGCTCTTTTGCTCTCTCTCTCTCGCTCTCCCATTCGGTTCCCTGCTGTTGGTGGACTCTCTCTACGAAACTGCTCTCCCGTTTTCGGTTTCTTATTTTGTGACACAAAGAGCGCGCTAGAGCAAAATAAGCAACTCGAAGAGCAGGAATGCAATACTTTACATAAAACACCTCTCGCTCCCTCTTTGCAGTCGCGTATCACTCTGGCAAATAGCAAAAAAAAGGAAAAAACACAAAATATACTCCCGAGACTCGCGTCGAGACATCATCCGTCGTCGTCGTCGTCGTCGCCATCGTCATCGTTCCGTTCCGTTGTATATTTTGTTTCCCTTCTGTTCCCCGTGTGCCACTCGGGCTGTCTGTTGTGTGTGTGTGCCGCATTTTATTGCTCTCGCTCTTTTGTCTTGTTCGTTCCCTTTTCACCTTATTTCCATCGGCTTGCTGTGCTGTGCCGTGCCGTGCCGCGCCGCGCCGCTCTGTCCACTATGTCTCTGTCTCTGTCGTCACCGTCCCCCGACTGTGCTACAAATAAAATACGCGTATAACAATTTGAGTGTGGTGCAAAAATAAAGAAAAAGTGAAACAAATGAAAATTATACACTCACACACACACACACACACACACTCGCACTAGCGAGTGAGTCCCGCATAGAGCCCCTGGCGCATAGATTTATACGTGAATAAAACATAAACTAAATGAGCGGCGTGCCATATAGTCGTCGTCGTCGTTGTGGTGGGGCGTGGGGAATCGGTATCGGAATCGGAATCGAGAGAGAGTGCTGCGAAGAAAAGGAAGAAAAAAAGAGTGCATAAAGAAACAACGAGTGTAGAAGAAGAAGAAGAAACGGCAATAAATGTGATCAAATTGTAATAGAATGTGAAAATATAAATACAAACACATACGCACCACACATACACCCAATACACACACACACAGAGCCACGTATGTGTGTGCAGAAAAATATGCGGCGCTTAAAAAAGGTGAACGGCATTTTGTGGTCTTGTCTCTAAAAACAAAAACCAAATAAAAAAGTAAAAACCAACGAAAAAAAAAATACAGAAACAAAAATACAAAGAGAGAGAGAGAGAGTGCGAGAGTGTGCGAGAGAGTTAAAATAGAGAGAAAAAGAAATGTGTTTAAACAAATTCAAAGAGCAGTGGAAAAAGCAATACATTTTGAAGATTAAATTGTGAATTAAATGAAATGAAACGTTTATTTTTTTGAATGTGCGGGTAGCCATTTTCTCATTTTCTCGACTTTAGTTTTTCCACACATCTAATTTTCGATTTTCGTTTCATGGGTTTTGTGTGTTTGTCGTTGTGAGAGTGTGTGGTTTTCATTGTCTTTGCGCCGTTGCTTTTTGATAAAACATTACACGGGCACACACACACACGAACACATTCATAGAAACACGAACAGACGGGCACACACTTACACTCGGACCATCATCCATTGCATTGTGCTCGCTCTCTCTCTCATTCGCTCCTTTCCTCTCGCATGCCGCTTCACAAAAACACTCGCTCTCTCGCTCTCTCATTCGCTTATTTTGCACATTTTCCTTTGGGCTGCTGCTGCTGCTGCCGCTGGGTGTTGCCACCCTGTTGGGGATTCAGTGTGTGGTGGCAGCGCTCTCTCTCCGCGAACCAGCAGATCAAAACAAAAACCCGCAGCAGTGTTGCAAAGCGCGCTGGGTGGCAGAGAGCGTGATTGCGAGTTTGGATCTCTCCATCATCATCATCATCTCCTCCCCTCTCTATCGATAGGCACAAATAAAATGAAAGATTTCGATCGATTGTGCAAATTATTTGTACCATAATTAAGCTTTTTTTTTTGTAATTTTACTTCACTGTTGTTCTTTTTGTTGTTGTTTTTGTTGTTGTTTGTGTTTGTGCTTATTTGATTTGTGTAATGCTAAAGTGCGATTTTCTCTCTCTCTCTCTAATCTCTTGCAGATGTCCGCTGGCGCGCAATTGCAGATGGCCCCACAGAACACTTCGACCCTAAGCCACCATCATCCCAACCAGCAGCCGCAGCAGCAGCAACCCCAACAGCAGCTGCAGCAGCCCCCACAGCAACAGCAGCAACAGCAGGCTCCTCCCCAGCAACAGCAGCAGCAGCAGCAGCACTTTGCCAATCATCACAGCTCGCAACAGCAACAGCAGACGCAACAGGAGCAACAAAATCCCCAGCAGCAGCAGCAGCAGATCCTGTCGCAACCACACCTACAGATCCTCCAGAAGCATCCGCATCAACTGCTGCCCCCACACCAGCTGCACCAGCAGCAGCAGCAGCAGCAACAACAGCAGCAGCAGCATTTCCACCAGCAATCCTTGAGCCTGCACCAGCAACACCAGCAGCAACAGCAGGTGGTAGCTGCAGCGGCGGCTGGGGGCAGCAGTAATCCCGACTCGAATATGAGCACTGGCTCCTCGCACAGCGAGAAGGATGTCAACGATATTCTGGGCGGAGGAGCAGGAGCCGCAGCAGCGGCAGCAGCAGCAGCGGCGGCGGCGGCGGCGGGCATCGGTATGTCGGTGCAACAGTGCCCCAGTTTTCCACCGAGCCTCGGGATGCAGCACTCAAACAACGGTGGCGTTGGCGGCGTTGGGGGCGCCAATGACATGTACATAACGACGGCGACGGCGACCACCACGCCGGTGAAGCCGCGTACCCCGGCCGAGCGGAAGCGCAAACGGAAGCTGCCGCACAATGCGGAGGATGCGAGTGGCACGGGCGGTGGCTCGGGCGGAGCCGTGAACAACAGCAGCGGGCTGGGGGGAGGCCTGAAGGGCAAGTCCCTGCCCTTTCGTGATATGTCCAAGGTGACCATGAGCCTCGGTCTGGGCGAGCGCCTCAGTGGGACGGGCGTTTCGGGCGCCGCTGCAGGCGTCTCTAGTGGAGCAGGCGTCGGCGGTGGCAGCTCCAGTTCAGGCACAGGAGCGGGCGGCAAGAGTGCGCGCCTCATGCTCCCCGGCGGCGACAACAAGAAGATCAACGACTACTTCAACAAGCAGCAGTCGGGCGTGGGAGTAGGCGTGAGCGTCGGCGTCGGCGTCGGCGTGGGAGGAGTGGGCGTTGTAGCGGGCGGGAATTCTGCGGCCCTACGCGGCACCCACACCGGCAGCAAGTCCCCTCATCCGCCCAGCAGCAGCAGCAGACCACCCAACAGCAGCAACAGCAACAGCCGACAGTATCCGTTGCCTCGGGAGGAGTGCCCGCCTCCAGTGTACAGGTGCAGGTGCAGACCAGCCAGGTGCAAACGAGCAGCGCATACTCCCTGTATCCCGCTAGTCCACAGACGCAGGTGGCGCCCAGCCAGGTGCAGCAGCAGCAGCAGCAGACCGGAGCGGACTTCCACTACGTCAACTCCAGCAAACAGCAGCAACAGCAGCAGCAGCAGCAGCAGCGCCAACAGCAGCAGCAGCAGCAGCCACAGACTTCCAATCAAATGGTTCCTTCGCACGTGGTCGTCGGCCTGGGGCATGCCCTCAGTCTGGCCTCCATCCAGCCGCCCCTCATCCAGACGCAGTCGCAGTCGGCCCAAACCCAACAGCAGCAACAGCAGCAGCTCGGGCCACCCGCCACATCGACGGCGAGCGGGCCCGGTGGAGTGGCCGTTGTGGCCTCGCATCCCCACCAGCTCAGCTCTCTGGGCGTCGGCGGTATGGGTGTGGGTGTGGGTGTGGGCGTTAGTGTAGGCGTGGGCGTAGGTCCGCCCTTGCCACCGCCACCGCCAATGCCCGCCACGATCACGTACAGCAAGGCAACGCAAACGGAGGTGTCGCTGCACGAGCTGCAGGAGCGGGAGGCGGAGCACGAGTCGGGGAAGGTGAAGCTGGACGAGATGACAAGACTGTCGGACGAGCAGAAGTGCCAGATACTGGGTAACCAGAAGACAATCGACCAGCACAAGTCGCACATCGCCAAGTGCATCGATGTCGTGAAGAAGCTGCTCAAGGAGAAGAGCAGCATCGAGAAGAAGGAGGCGCGCCAGAAGTGCATGCAGAATCGCCTGCGGCTGGGACAGTTTGTTACACAGCGTGTGGGCGCCACATTCCAGGTGAGTATCCCATTCCTTCCAACCTCCCCCCTCCCCCAACTCCTGCCAATGAATCTTTCTTACGATTTTTAATGGTCTCTCTCTCTCTCACTTTCTTTTTGTCTTGCAGGAGAACTGGACGGACGGTTATGCGTTCCAGGAGCTGAGCCGACGGCAAGAGGAGATCACCGCGGAGCGCGAGGAGATCGATCGCCAGAAGAAGCAGCTGATGAAGAAGCGTCCGGCGGAGTCCGGACGCAAGCGGAACAACCAGAACAGCAACCAGAACAACCAGCAGCAGCAGAATTCCAATTCCAATGATTCCTCCCAGCTGACGGGCGGCGGTGGCCCCGGCGGCAGTGATCGCCTTGGTGGCGGTGTCGCTGGCAGCGTTGACAGCGGATTGGGTGGCCAAAATTCGGGCGCTCTCGGTGGCACCGGTGGCGGCGGCGTCGGTGGTGGCGGCGGTGGAGGCGGAGGCGGCAGTGGACGCGGTCTCTCGCGCTCCAATTCGACGCAGGCCAATCAGGCACAGCTCCTGCACAATGGCGGTGGCGGGTCTGGTGGTAATGTGGGCGGCAATAGCGGCGTGGGCGATCGTCTGTCGGACCGTGGCGGCGGAGGCGGCCTTGGGGGCAACGACAGCGGCAGCTGTTCCGATTCGGGGACGTTCCTCAAGCCCGATCCTGTCTCGGGGGCATACACAGCGCAGGAGTACTACGAATACGATGAGATCCTCAAGCTGCGACAGAACGCCCTCAAGAAGGAGGACGCCGATCTGCAACTGGAGATGGAGAAGCTCGAGAGGGAGCGTAATCTTCACATACGTGAACTCAAGCGAATTCTCAACGAGGATCAGGTAAGAGAAGAGGAGGAAGGCGGAAGGCGGGAATCATCTCTGTCGTCGTGTCGTCGTAATCCCTAACGAGTCATCTGTTATTTTCCGCTTCAGTCCCGCTTCAATAATCATCCCGTGCTGAACGATCGATATCTGCTATTGATGCTGCTGGGCAAGGGCGGCTTCTCCGAGGTGCACAAGGCCTTCGACCTCAAGGAGCAACGCTATGTCGCATGTAAGGTGCACCAATTAAACAAGGATTGGAAGGAGGATAAGAAAGCTAATTATATCAAGTGAGTAGTGAGTAGTGAGAGATTGAGTGGCAAGGCAAGTCAAGGCCAAGGCCTCACGCGCGAGAGGCAAGCAGAAGAGCACAGAGAGAGAGAGAGAGAGAGCAGAGCAGGAGAAGCTTGCAAGTAATCTAAAGAGATGCTAGGAATAGATGCTGTAGATTCAGCAGTGCAGTGCAGTCCAGTCCTACCAGTTCCTACCTCCTACAATGCTTTCTGCCGAAGCTGCAGGAGATAAGGAGAAGGCCGCTGCCCAGTTTTCAGCAGAAGGAAGGGACATGAACAAAAACTGATGAATAATCTGGGATAAGAGACCCTCTTATGAATATATTATGATGTAAGATTAGCCATCGAGATCAGGCACTGGCACAAGGTCTGATATGCCCTCGGATAAATTTGATTTTTTATTACCTATTGGATGTGTATACAGGATGCAAAGGTGTTGCAGCTTAGATGGCAAAGCCCAGTCCCCACTTCCTGTAGGAGTGCTCCTAGATAATCCCTAGATACATCCATTCTATTCCCATTCCCTATTCCCTCCCTCGCTCCCTCTATGAATTCCTCTAGTAATAGAAATAAATACGGGTATAAAGAAAGTGAAAGAAACAGCACACAATTCGTATTTGTACTGATTGATTTGCTGTGAAACAGAACCCCCAATTGTTGGAGGACAGAAGTCGATAATAGAATTGGAAGACTTAAATTGGGGGAGGGGGTAAAAGGGTATGGGGGTATGGGGGGTATACCATTTACAACCATATATGTATGTATACTAATGTCTCGCCTCGTTCTGTTCTCCCCGTTAATCCCCATTTCGTTATGTTAATCAGACACGCCCTGCGGGAATACAACATCCACAAGGCATTGGATCATCCCCGCGTCGTGAAGCTCTATGATGTGTTTGAGATCGATGCGAATTCGTTTTGCACCGTACTCGAGTACTGCGATGGCCACGATCTGGACTTTTATCTGAAGCAACATAAGACTATACCCGAGCGTGAAGCGCGCTCGATAATAATGCAGGTGAGTAGAGTGGAGTGGAGTGGAGTGGAGTAGAGTGTGTGGTACGTATTTCCCTTTATTATCGTATCGTATCGTATCGTATCGTAGGTTGTATCTGCACTCAAGTATCTGAATGAGATTAAGCCACCGGTTATCCATTACGATCTGAAGCCCGGCAATATACTACTGACCGAAGGTAATGTCTGTGGCGAGATCAAGATCACCGACTTTGGCCTATCCAAGGTGATGGATGATGAGAACTATAATCCAGATCATGGCATGGATCTAACCTCCCAGGGAGCGGGCACCTATTGGTACGTACTTGTTTTTTGAATGCTCATTTGTGTCTGTAACTGTATCCTCTTTTTCGTGTAGGTATCTGCCACCCGAATGCTTTGTTGTTGGCAAAAATCCACCGAAAATCTCATCAAAAGTGGATGTATGGAGTGTTGGTGTAATATTCTATCAGTGTCTGTATGGAAAGAAGCCATTCGGGCATAATCAGTCTCAGGCCACCATCCTCGAGGAGAATACCATTCTGAAAGCCACCGAAGTGCAGTTCTCCAATAAGCCAACTGTTTCGAATGAGGCAAAGGTAAATAAGATTTTGTTTAGTTGTTGGAGAATAAAGGATTTAACATCCCCCCCTCTATACTCTATCCTCCTCCCTCCCTTAGAGCTTCATACGTGGATGTTTGGCGTATCGTAAAGAGGATCGCATGGATGTGTTTGCATTGGCCAGACACGAGTATATCCAGCCACCGATACCGAAGCACGGCAGAGGATCACTCAATCAACAGCAGCAAGCGCAGCAGCAGCAACAGCAGCAGCAGCAGCAACAGCAGCAACAGTCATCGACATCGCAGGCCAATTCAACCGGCCAGACCTCGTTCTCAGCCCACATGTTTGGCAACATGAATCAGTCCAGCTCATCCTAGCTGCCAACTAAACGCAATTCCAATTCATAATTCGCCGCCGCCGCCGCAGCAGCCACAGTCGCACAACAACAACAACAACAACAGCAACAGCAACAGTTGCAACAGCTACAACTGCAACAGCAACAGCAACAGCAGCAGCAGCAGAATCAACAACAACAACAACAGAAGCAGCAGTCACTAGCAGCACTAGCACCAGTAATAACAGTAGCAAATACACTACAATTACAACTACAGCACCATCATCACCATCACCACAGCCACAGCCACAGCCACAACCATCTCCACAACCAGCATCAGCAACATCAGAATCAACAACAACAACTCCATCATCATCATCATCATCATCAACATCATCAACAACAACAACAACAACAACAACAACAACAACAACTACCCCAACAACCCCAACAACAACATCATCATCAGCTACTAAACTGTAGCAGCAGCAACTATGCGGCTTCGCTGCTCGACGCGGCGGCATATTGCTATGAGACTGTGATGGATGCGGGCGGATGCGGCGGCCACTACACCACAAACACAACAAAGCAAACGCTGCCAGCCATGGCTGCCATGTCAGTGGTGGCCAATGCCACTTGTACATCCACATCAATGACAACAGGAATGGGCCTAGGACTGGGATTGATGAGCACGACGACGTGTACGGGAACGGGTACGAGTACGGGCATGGGTACAAGTACCGGAGCGGAGACGACATCACCGCGCGCCTATCAAGGGAAATACAAGCGATGGCAGCAGCAGCAGTTGCAGCAGCAGGCCCAGTTGCAGCAGCAACAACAGATGCTGCTGCTGCAGCAAGAGCTGCTTTAAAGGAACAGTTGGAGGAGGAAGGAGGTAGGAGAGAGAGGCTGCTGCTGGTGCGTGTCACACTGCCAATGCAATGCTTTGTTGTTGCTGCTGCGACGGAGAAACTATTACTAAATATATAGAAAACAGAATAGAAACCGGAAAGTGGAACACAGTAACAACAGCAAGATGGGGAGGAGGGTTCTTCCTTTCGAGGAGTATTTCCAGAGCAAGTCGCAAACAGAAACAAAAACAAAAAAAAAACCAACTGCAAAATGCGAAAGCAAAAACAAAAAAACTTAATATAAAGAAACTATATATATAAATATATATATATACGTATATATATATATATATTAAATGTGATAAACAAGCGTAAAGCAAAAACAAAAGAAAGGGATGGAAAGAAAGCAGCATGAACCGACAAAAGAGAGCAGAAAATAAGAGGAGCGAAGGAAAGGCGAAAGCGAAGCAAAGCAAAGCAAAGTCTTGGCTGAAAACAGAAGAAGGAGCAGTAGAACGGAACAGGAGGAGATCACACAAACAGAGGAAGCAATGAGAAAAGAGATGTAAAAGAAGAGGAAGTGAGAGAGAGCGAGAGACAAGCAAAATGCTTGCGAGGAAATTGTTTATAAAGGCTGCTATAAACACACTTTTTTTTTGTTAACTATAAAAATACCAATCAGAATAATTACTATATAATAAAAGAAAAGCTAATAATAACTGTAAACTAGTAAGTAGGGTGGCATCCAAAGCACACACACACACATACACACTGAGAATAGAGAAAAGAGAACAGAGAACAGAGAAACAGAAAAACAGAAGTCGAACGGTATTCCCAAGAGAAGGCAAGAGGCAAAGGAGAAACGAGATAGAGTGTTGACAATTTTTTCTTTGTATTACAAAATAGTAATGATAAATGATACACAGATAAAAAAAGCCCCATCAAGAAAAGAAAATAGAAAATTAGCATAGCGGGACAGTAGAGAAGATAATACCAGCAATGAAGGGCAAAACGGAAGAGAGGAGACCGAAAGTCAAGTGATTGCAATGTTTTTGGGTTTTGTTTGTTTGTTCTACCATCAAACATTATCACATAACACGAACAGACGCCACAAACCGCACATCGCACACCGGCACACCGCACACTCGACATCGCAGACTGTTTTTAATGCGCCTTAAACCCTAACCGTAACCATTTTTAACTTGTAAATCCATAATTAAATGCTAATTTTACAATCTCTAACTCACACACAGCCCTTCGACCTTAATTAATGATTAATTGCCAAAATTGTGAATAAGATATACATATAGGGTTTTCGCCTTACATTCGAAAATGGAACCACCCCACACCCACACACTCCCACAAATCATATTCTTGTTTGTTTTGTATCAAAATCCGAAATGAATTTGATTTAATCGAGCAAATCCCCACACACACCCACGTCTATAACTCATCTCTATCCATCATCATATACCATATACATATTGTATATAGATATCCTCGTCTCTGCAGAAAAAGAATAACAACAAACTGAAACAAAATCCGAAATCGAATGCAATTCCATAAAAGAAAAACGAAAATAGTTTCAAGAAAGTCAGGATACAAAAAAAACACACAGATTAAATCCATTATAATTGTTTTTTTCTGTTTGGGAATTATATATGATCCACAAAAAGGGGAGAAATGGGAAATCGGAGAAGAATAGGTGAGAAAGGGAGAGAGAGGAGCAGAAACTTTCAAAGCCACGATAGACGGGGAAGATGAGGGGAAATACCAGAAAGAAGGGAAGAATATAAATCCCGAAAAGTGTGAACACGATCCGAAGTAAAATGATACTTCTAATTAAAACATAAACTAATGTAATAGTTTTTATTAAAAAATTATATATATGATACAAAACAAATTATATATATATAAATGTTTTTTTTTTTAATTTTAAACCGTATTTGTAATGCACTATGCGTAAAATTGTATTAAATATTAATATCCAAGGCATATTAATAGAATAATAATATATATAAAAGAAAAAAATTATATAAAAACAGCAAAAAAACAAAAACAAAAAACTACCAAGCTAAATGTTTCAATAATATATAGATCTATATGTATGTAAAACCGATATGAAATCTGCCTAAAGCCAGAGAAAAATAATACATTGTATATCATGCTTACTCGTTGAGTATCGGATATATAAAAAGCCCCACACATAGACACACACAGAAAACTAGGAGGAACTAGGAAGCGAGGTAGGACAAATCTCGGCAGAAACGAGAGAAAGCCTTTCTCTTGCAAAAGTAAATTATTTCTTTGGCCTAAAGCAACGAAGGGAAAATGAAGGATGATAGAGGATGATTTCAAAGAAAGCTGAAACAGAAATTAGTTTTTAGAGCGCTTAAGTGTGAGATGCAAGAAGGATAGCAGGGAGAACAGATCAGAACAGAACAGAAGAGATGAGATGAGAAACAAAAAGCAGAAAACAGAAGATGTAGAAGATGCTGCAAGAAGAAGAGCAACAAAAACTCCCAAAAAAAGTATAAGAAATGAATTGTAAATATTTATATAAATAATTTATGCCTAATTAAAATTAAACCTAAAAGAAGAAAACCAGAAAAAAACAACCACAAACAATATGTAGAAGAAGATGTTCTACAGAGAAGAAGGTGGCGAGAAAGAGAGAGTGAAGAAGCTGCAAAGGCAAAAACCAGAAATACCATTTCAGAACCGATTTGTATATGTAATGTACGTACTTTCCTTTAATTTTAGCCAATCAATCAGTTTGTAAGTCTTTTTTTTTGTTGCCCTAAATGCGATAACGACTACTATATAATGGCCGATTTGTTTCCGATTGTGTAAAACGTTGGCATTAGCTTTTAGCTGATGATTGATGACTGCATGCGTGTGAGTGTTGATTTTATTTGTAGAAAGAGAGAAGGAGAGAGATAGAGAGAGAGAGAGAGAGAGAGGAGAGGATCAGATGATGGAGGAGCAGGAAAAGGAGAAGGAGCAGGAGCTTGTGGAGCAGGAGTGGGAGTGAGCGCGAATCTATCTATATAATATATTTGTAAAATGCACATTTTTAAATTATAAATGATACATATTTAAAATGCGACTATTATTTGTATGATTATTATTGCATATGGCGTACCATTATCATTATTTCTTAATACTACGGATCGAATCGGCTCTTCGACGGCTTCGATCCTGTCGAGGCCCAGCACACAGCCAATCTACACGCATACACACACACACACACACACACACACACACATACATACAGACACTCAAAAACAAATGGAGGAAGCAAAAGAGAAGCAGAGAAACAGAACCAGAGAAACAAAATAAACAAGCAAAATGTTTGAAAAAAATAGAACCTTAAAACAGATGTTTTTTTTGTAATTTCCTTCCCTCTCGACCCCACCACTAATGGTATATGTTTTTGAGTTTTTTGTTTTTCGCTTCGGACAGAAAGAGAAAAAGGCATAAGCTTAAAAATGAAATACCTACTAAGTGTTTAAATAGTACTAAACGAATCAAAATAAATATACTTAACGCAAAGCAAAGACAAAGACAAAGGAAAGGAAAGGAAGGAAGGGTCGGGCGGCAGGCAGAGGGAACAAGGAGCGCGAACAAAAAAGCGCAGCAGCAGCAGGCAGCATCACTGGAGAAGAACAGAAAACAGAAAACCAATTGAATTATTTGTTGAGTAATTTATTAAATAATAATTATGATACTAATTATAACAAAAGAACTCAAATTGAACAGAGAGAGAAGTGGAAAATAAAAGAGAAGAGAAACATGAAAAGCAAAAACAAAAATCGAATATACATATATAGTATGTATATATATATATATATATATGTATACATATATATAGTATATTATATATAAACAAATTATTTAATAGTTATGCTAAAAAATTATTTAAACGAAACAATGTGGAGGAAGAGGAAATATGAAAGGAGAAGAATGCATTCAGAACAGGAAACCCTCCCCCAAAAGCCACCGCCACCGCCACCGCCTCTGCTCCCTGCTTCCGGCTCCCATCCAACCCACAAACTCCAAACTCCACTCCTACCCTCACCCCACCATCTTCCACCCCAACTACCAATACAGCCATCGCCACCACACCAAACCCATGGGAATCAAAGCAAACTCAAATATGTAGAGAAAAAGATAGGGAGGGCAAGCAAAAAAAAGCGTGAAGGAAGGAAGGCGTGTCGAGGCGGAAAATAAGAGCAACTGAGAGAGAGATAGAGAGAGCGAATGTGGAAGTGGAAGATACTAAATCAATAAGTAAAACGTAAAAAATTAATTAATAAATTAATTCCCCAACAAAAGAGAAAAGAAACGAAAACAAAACAAAACAAAAGAAAAGAACAAAAAGCAAAAACAAAACAAAAATTAAAAAAAAAAAACAAAAGACGAAACATTAAAAATAAAAAAAATACCAAAATGATTGTGAAATTCTGAGTGGTGGTTGGGAGCGGAGTGATTTCTTGATGGGGCCTCAGGAACAACGAAAATATGGTATTTTTATTATAAATTAACGAGGAAGCACCGTGATTGGCGTGATTGTGATTGGCGCCACAAAGCGGAACTTCTAGAACCAGTGTGGGCGTCTGTGATTGGCGTGATTGTGATTGGCGCGGAACTTCTAGAACCAGTGTGATCGTCTCCGTGAGCCAGTGAACTGATATCTATCGATAACTGTTCAACTATCGCTTGATATCGATGGGCGTCCTGTCAGAACAGATGAGGTGGTGGCAGTACACATTGATAGCCTTTTTCATCAGCATACTTACGGTATATTTTGAAAATTAAGCTATTTTTCAGTATATTTCTCGGAGTCTGACGTCATATTTTACCTCTAAATCCGATAGTCCAGACAATCGGCTATTGGCAGTGTTGTTTAACTATGAAACTACGTAAACTTTTCTACTTTAATATGTAGTTGATTTGTAGCAAAATTTGTAGTTACACACTTACGTTTCATTCCGTAAACACTTACGTTTCATTCCGTGCACATTACGTTTATGCTTTGACCTTTTTGTTTACAGTCAAAAAATTGTTCATTTATAAAAACCGTTGTTCAATAATAATATCATACAAATATTCATTGTAGCAAAATTCGCACAAACACTTCCAGGGAAGTGGCATAATTAGCGGCAAGCATTTGTAAAAACATGACCGTTTGCCGCCCCCCGAAAATAGCAGAAAATAATTTGCAAAGTGGGCTTTGCAATTGGAAGGTCTAATTGGATTATCAGCAAACAGCGAACAGCGACAAAGAGGAACACAGCTACGTCTTTCCATTTACATTAAGGTCTGGCCCTGCAACGTGAACAAACTGGCCATAGCCGCCGTCTCAGGGGCAAGGACAGTATATTTACAAGGACAGCATCGCTAATTTCCCTTGGCCCATTCAGCTGGAGGCGCAACCTTGTGGAGGAGGAGTCACAACGATACTGGCTGTGTTATGCCCAACGCCTGTCCTGGTACGCTAAGGGAGAAAGACCGTCGCTACTGCTGTCGAACGATACGTTGAGGCTGTCCTTCGGCCAACGCCTTCTGGCCAGTGCTACTATGTCCCTGCTGGCCCTCGCACAAGCCTCCGCATCCACCTCCAGCTCCAGCGACACTGATCTCGATGCCCAGGTCGATTTCTCGACACTGCTAATGGTGCATCGCGAGGTCAATGGCTGGTTTGGTTGCGGCAGCAAAATGCAGCCAGATAAAATAGAGGATCAGGGTTACTATCTCGAGCAGTTTGTCCTTGCCGTGCGTGATTTTAGCTCGCAATATGGCATGGGGTACAGCATCTCGTATACGGCGGCCAATGTGATTGGCAGGCCATCAAAATTCCCCAGCTACGGCGACTACCCAGAGACCTTCACCATGGTGAGTGCTGAAATGGCGTGTGCCCACCCGCTGCTCCTCTTAAGTGGTTCTCAAGTGTTAACCAGCAATTGCTTCTCTCCACAGCGCACCTACGGCGACTGGTGGCAGCATGCACCCTCTGCCACACGAGAGATTCAGCCGCAAAATCTACCCAAATTGGCTACACACGATTATATTGGTAAGATCTCGTATCGCCTCCAACAAAGGTAACTGTGTGGCAAGTACAATGTTTGGTTCTGTTTTGGTTCTGCTTTAGTGGTGTACTTTGAGGATTATGTGGTGCCCACGGAGGTGGCCATTTTTGAGACATTTAATCCTGGGGCTGTGATACGCATCTGGGCATATGGTTTGACCAGGAACTGGACCTGCCTTTGGGAGGCCTTGGACACCGATCTCAGCGCACCAGTGCCGCGTAATTCCCGACGCTTTGCCCCTACGCTAAAAAAGACCACCATGATAACAAAGTAGGGCCTGAATCATGCACCCAATTGTGGGCATCGCATCCCTACTAACTTTCAATTCCTTTGACCCGAACAGAACGATACGCATTGATTTTAACCACAGCCAATTGAATTACTACACGGAAATCGATGCCATCATGCTATGCGGACGCACAGTCTCGGGGCGGCTCCTTGAAAGCATTCTGGACGAGCAGGCACGCGTTTGCAAGTCCTTCTCGCCACTTTCGCAGATGGCCAATGGCGGATCCATTACCTGCAAGCTGAGCTCTCTGGAATTCAAGCCGAACTTCAGGGAGAAAAGTGACACCAGCCTGCACGAATTCATTAGCAATGATCTTGGCAAATTTATGCTGGACAACCGCCTGGAGGATCCTGCGGTCTCAGCCGCAGAGGCAGAGCCGGGCGGCTTGTGTGTGACAGATCTGCCGTTTGAGATCATCTTGAAAATACTCAGCTACCTGGACCTTAAGTCACTGTTTCGCGTGGGCCGTGTGTCGCGTACCTTCTACGACATCTCGACGCATCCGCTGCTCTACGCTGAGCTCAACCTGAAGCCCTATTGGATGGTGGCCAACTCGGAGCTCCTGTGCACGCTGGCCCGCCGTGCCACCATGCTGCGCAAACTGGATCTCTCCTGGTGCGGTGGCTCCAACGAAATTTCACCCACCGAATTCAAAAAGTGAGTCCTACCATGGACAAATGTATTAATTCTTAATTATGGAATTCTTTGCAGATTTCTGACTCAGCGAGGCGATAATCTTACCCACCTGCGGCTGAACTCTTGTAAATTTCTAAACTCCACCTGCATTGAGAATGTGGGCATAGTCTGTGATAATCTGATTGGTATGTCGCCTGGATTTGCTGGATTGCTTATAAGTTCTTTCTATATTTTGTTCTTTTGTCAGAGTTGAGCCTGCGTAATTGTGCCACTGATGCGCCGCTATTGAACTTCTCCTGTCTGGCAAATCTCAAGAATCTGGAGCGTCTTGATCTCTTCCAAACGGCCTTCGATACGGAGCTGCTGCTCAGCATGCTCGAGAGCAATCGCAAGCTAAAGCATCTGAATCTAGCCTTCTGCGGTGTGTCGGTGAATATGGACGATGTGGCCGATCATCTGGCCACGTACAACACACAGCTCGTATCGCTGGATCTGTGGAAGGCGCACTTTCTGTCGGCCCGAGGACTTTTAGCCATATCTCGTTGTTCTCAGTTAGAGGAGCTCGATCTGGGCTGGTGGTATGTTCAAACAGAATATCCATCTGCTTCATAGGGTTTTTATGTATGTACTTATACTGCTTATAGTTTGCGTGAGGCGTCGCTGGGGGATGCCTTGTTTCAGCTGCTGTCCAACTGTCCCAAGCTGAGGAAGCTATTTCTGTCGGCGGTGCGAGGCACCACCGAGCGGGATCTCATACACATTGCCACGCTGGGAAAAAACTTGGAGCAATTGGATCTAATGGGAATACTGAATATAACGCACGAACGTATCTACGAGTGGGTTTCATACTCCCGATTCTCAACAGCACAAATACCAACTGCAGCTTTATTTCTTTCAGCATTCTGGTTCATTGCTCCAAGCTACAGCTGCTGGATCTGAGTTTCTGTGAAAACATTATGGAGAGTGAGGTGGGGCTCACCCCCTTCGTCCCCAACTTCTATCCTTCTCAAGCTAATACTTGCTTTGTTTTACAGTTCGATGTACTGGCGGAATGGTCGAGACAGTTTAAGGTGGATATCAAGAGCAGCCGCATCTTCGATACTAGATAAGTGATCACAGGAAACAAAAGTGGAGCAAGCACGGCCATACCTTGTAGCTATTATAAATAATGGATGGGCAATTTTTATGTGGCACTCTCTTTCTGTTCCTAGTAAAATTGTACCTTTATAATATTGTTTAAAACAAACAAAAAAAACAAACCAAACTTATGCGAATTGAGCTATTAGGGGGAAGCAGGTATAGCTGATTGGCGAGGCATTAAGTTATGGACACCACGTCGAGGACTATACAAGGGAGCACCTGTTCTACAATGATCATCACAGATTTCACACGGACACTCGACTTTGCTCTCCCTTGCCCACCAACGACGTGCCACGCCCCATCCAGTGCCACCCAGATAGATCGACATCGGTGAGAGGTGATCACCGACTTATCGCGTCCACTCATCCTGATCACTGCCCTGCGCAATCGCCATCAATTATGTACTACAAAATTTTAGAAATCATTATCCCCTCCCTCTTTGATTGGTTGTCGCTTCATCTTGTGTTTCCTCCTTACCCGCCAGCTGTGGATTGCAGAGAGCGCTAGGGGCATAGGCAAACGCAGAGGGGTAAGGGTACCATCCAGAATCGCACATTGTCCAGCTCCTGACGAGTGCTCGAGAGCTCTTTGACGCGCTCGAATGATGAGCAAATGAAGTCGAATATCTAAGGGTAGGGCCCTGTATAGTAAAGACCTGCCATCATTTCTGGCCTGAAGCTTGAAGCCCTGTTCGGCTTCTTTAATGAGCTGCAAGCCGGCTTATCAATGGCTGAATGGGGTAATGTCGAAATTGGCGCTGGCTGCGGAATGACTGAAGGGGCAGCGAGCCGAGAGCAGGAGAAGACTACGAATGGGACGAACGTGTTTCTTAATGAAACAAAGCTTGAATTTTAAATGAGCATCATAAAGAACAATGAAAATGCAGGAAACAGCAACAACAAAGCTTTCCACAACCTTTTCCAGTCGTCTTACTCCTCTCATATTTATAACGCATCCACTCCGTATCCCTACCGTTTGCCTCACTCTAATAGCATTTTTCAACCATATTTTGAGGAAAGCGTTGTGTTTGATGGCTTGAAGTCTTTGAAGATTTCATTTTCTGCGGGGCCTGATAAAGTGCCAAGTTGCATTTTAAAACATTGTGCCCAGTCCTTATGCCAACCCTTAACCTTTCTTTTCAATCTATCCTTGGAACAGGCTTGTCTCCCCGTAATTTGGAATGAGTCGTACATAATTCCGCTTCACAAGAGGGGCTCCAGATCCAACATAGAAAATTACCGAGGCATTGCAAAGCTCTCTGCCATTCCTAAGCTCCTTGAGTTCCTGGTTACCAGGCAATTGCAACATCTTTGTTCTAGCTTGATATCTCCTTCACAACATGGTTTTTTTAAACATCGGTCAACAACTACCAATCTGCTCGAGTTTTCCTCCATAATCAACCGTGGATTTCAGAGCGGTTTGCATTTGATTCAGTTAACCATACTCTATTAATTCAGAAGCTGTCCTTATTAGGTTTCCCTAGTAATCTTCTAAGTTGGATTTCGTCGTATCTTTCTACAACACAACGGGTCTTATTTACTAATGTTTTATCAGAGATCGTTAATGTTACATCTGGTGTGCCACAAGGTAGTCATTTGGGTCCGCTTCTCTTCATTTTATTTGTGAACGACCTACCCCAAGTTATAACATTCTCACTTACATTAATGTATGCGGATGACGTTAAAATCTGTCTGCCCTACTCCGACTGGTACTTGCACACACACCTTCAGCTGGACCTAAACGAATTGCTATTGTGGTGCTCAAGAAATCTTCTATTTTTGAACCTCTCGAAATGCAAGCTTATGACATTCAACCGTCGTGCTCCACATTTTGTATCTTTTTCTCTTGGTAATCATGTATTGGATCGAATTTCGAGTTCAAATGATCTTGGTGTATTATTTGATCGTAAACTGTGTTTTAATAGTCATATAGCTGCGACAGCTAATAAAGCTAAGGGTGTTCTAGCATTCATCAAGCGTTGGTCCAAGGAGTTTGACGACCCGTAAGTGACCAAACAATTGTACATTTCGTTAGTGCGCCCGATATTGGAGTATTGTTTCTGCGTGTGGAGTCCACAGTATAAGGAGCAGCAAGCTATTCTCGAATCAGTTCAGAAACAATTTTTAATTTACGCTCTTCGTAATTTACACTGGGACTCTGGTAGAATCCTGCCACCTTACAGAGCTAGGCTAAAACTTATTGACATACCTTCGTTACACCATCGCAGAATATGCAATGGGGTAATGTTCGTGCACAAGCTCCTTCTCGGGATGGTGGACACCCAAACTCTCTTGAGTCAGATTGACTTTACGGTTCCCTCTCGTTCTACTCGTTCTTTTAGACCTATCAGATTACCCTTATTTAGGTCAAACTATGCCCAGCATGAACCTTTCAGGGTTTTATGCTATAATTATAATACCCTTTACCATATCATATCCCCTGAACTAACCCTTAAACATATAGCATTTAGCATTTACAACCACCTAAACTCTGCTAACCTGTAATTTTAATTTTAATTTTTGGTTCAATTTTATTATACTTTATCTTTAGTTCTCTTCCTAATTTATATGGCATTATTAGCAGATAATTGTTAATTAATAAATAAATAAATAAAAAAATAAAAAGCAAAACTTGGCTCAAAGCCGGCGATCATTGGAGGACGGTTTGGACAGTGGTACAGTAGGAGAGTGGACGGAGAATGCTGAAACAGACAGCGCGAAATAAAAGCGCAGAAATGATAAATAAACAATGAAAAACAATCTGCACTCCCGTCCAAAGACCCTTACCCCATCTTCAACCCCCTTCTGATTCTGATCCCTAGAACTGGAGTCTGTCAAATGTTCACGAAAGAAACTCTTGCAGCGGATAAACCGTCTGTGGAGACCTGCCCGCAGACGCTCGATGGATATGGATGGGACCCAATCCGATCCGCAAAAATGCCCAGTAGGTCCTGATTTGACACGTCGACTAGAGGAATACCCTGCGAAAATCAAATCGAAAACTTGGGAAGAGGCTAGGTCGCTATAAAGTGGACCCCAAACAGATGCAAGGGGAACAGAGCCCATGATAAACACATTGGTGGCGATGTAAACTTTTTGGGCGTCGCCGCTGCTTAAAGGATTCTCAAATGGTTTTTCGGTCAAATATGAAGGCAGCGGATAGGAGGGCATCAGTGTGGTGGGACGATAGTTGATTCTCTGGTGCTGGCCATAATTGGTACTCATCTTAATGGCATTAAAATTGCATTATCGCCGTATTTATTGAAACGGTTTGTTTTAACAAGATTAACTCGATGATACCGTCGTCCGCTCACGTCCACCAACAGCCGACAAGGAAACAACGAAGATTAACAGCAAAAGCCGCCGTAAACGGAATACGAAGAAAATAACAAAAATGAATAACAGAAAACGAAAGATACTGTGAAAAAGAACGATCCGAAAACAGTTTTAAGAGACGAGATATTCATTCCGTTGTTGTCGCTTGATTGGCCCTCACCATTATTGTATCTCCTGTTGTTATTGATATTACTGCTGCAGGGGTTATAAAATATTTATAACATAATTTCATATCATTTTAAGATGATTAGATTCAATATTTTGGCTTCCATGCACAGCAGCAACCATAGCAATAGCCACAGCCACAGCAGAGAGATACATTTGTATATTTCGGCTTTTCTCTGAATGTATATATTTTTCCGTGGGGCACATTTATCTAGCCGTAGCCGTTGCCATTGTTGGTTGGTCTTTTGTTCGGACGAGGATTTGAATGGTAATTTAACTGGACTGATAAAAGGACACTTTGGGGTTGAGTCAGAACTTAATGACAGCATTCAGAGAACCTAGCTCGCTCCATTCAAAGCCAACCGATCGATGATCCAATGTCTGTATCTCCAGTGCATAGCACCCATTCGAAAATTTCCGAGAACGTCACAAAATTATTATTTATGCATACAAATTAAAAACAGGGCGAAATATTTCTGCAAATCCGCTCAAAGCGTTTATTTTTGGCACCTTTTGAGTCTTCCCAACCAGAGCCAGATCAAATTTGGGACCGTTCTTCTCTTTCGGTATTTCATCACGCCCCGCAATGCGGATGCGTTGGCCGCTTACTATTCGAGATAAGCGATAATATTTGGGTGAAGCGATAATATTTGGGGGCTGGATCCAATCACTTTCCGCTTCAGAGCTGCCAAATGCCGTTAGAGCACTCAACCGTTCTTGGGGCATCATCATTGAGCATCATCTGAACTGCATTGCTTTAACGATTTCCGTGGGAAATTTGATTGTCATTTCACTGCAGTCAATAATCTGCTCTGACTATTTAATATTTATTAGAACATTTAACATACGTTTACTTTTTAAGTGGTTAAGTTGAATAACGGTTTTTGTTTGGATTTTATTGGATCGATTGTAGGGTCCGCCTTGTCGATATATGGGGCGAATATTATCTCACCTTTGTCGAGTTTTTTGAGTTGGCTCGATAGGTAACTCACAATAGTGTAAATAGGTTATTACAATACAAGTTTGAAAAATATTAGTATCAAAATTAGCTCAGACAATCTTCAGAAGTAAATTTAATCAAAACCAGCATTAAAAATTGGTTCACAGCACTGAAAATGTGTCAGTCGGCATATTTTATCGATAGTTCGAACAGTGCTTACGGTATATTTTTTTGATAATTGCGTGGTCACACTGTGCAGAATCCAACATGAAGAAAAAAGTTCGTTTATCTAAAGTTTATCAATTTTTAGATTAGTCCAATAAATAGTAAAAATAACCCAAATTAGAAGTGATTGACTGGCAATCGAATGACTCGTCATATTAACCGGAAGCAGGAGCAGCAGCAGCAGGCAGTGAGACGACGCCGCCAGCTGTGCAGCCAACAGCAGCAATAACAACAACAGAGCAACGTTAAGACAGTGTGAGGAGAGGAGGTGTGTATGTGTACCGTTTGCTTCTTTAAGCCCACCGCCCACCCAACGTACTCGCCCATCTTGCGCGCAGCTGCCTCCCCGACCCTTCCCGCCCCGCCCCGCCCCACCACGCATCTTCACTCCAGTGGGCACACGTACACATTCTTGAGCGTGTAATTTGGTTAAATTATTAATTCGCTTACCCCCACACACGACAGTTGCCCCCCTTGCCCCTACGTCGATCGTACAGGGAGGGGGTCAGAATCGGATACAAGGCGTGTCTGGAATTTGCTTGCTAATGTTAGAACCCTCGTTCCGTTCAATCGTTAAAAATCGTTTACGTTTCGTTTCCCATATTTGCCTTTATAGTGTCGCCATGCGCTTTAACAAGTCGGAGCTGAACGCCTTGGCCACCAGTCCGGCAACAAAGTTCGACAAGGAGGGCCTGCTCATCGTTACGGATCGCCAGGAGGGATTCCTGTGGCGAAGCGAAGGTAAGTGTCAGCAGTAGCGCAGCAGATAAGCGGTTAATCACCCAAAACGTATCCGACGTATTTTTAGCTCTGATCACATGCCATGCACATGTACATGCACATGCAAATGCAAATTCTCATGCCATACACACTGTAACAGACACACACCCATGCACACTGCTGGACCGATAAGTCCAAGTCCTGTCCAAGCACTCTGCTTATATGCACAATTCCATTCTCCCTTCCCACAGTCAGAGTCGAACGCTGGTGCAAACTGCGCGGCAATCTGCTGTTCTGCCTAAAGGACAAGGATCCCAAGTCCCCAGTGTCGGGTGTCCTGGTACTGGAGAACTGTCGAGCCCGCATTCAGAACGAAGATTGCGACCCGGAGGGCTATATATTCGATTTAGGTAAGTGATGATTGCTACTGCCTTTGTGCATTCTCTTGCTAGTCTGATCTGTTCTCTATTACAGAGTTTAAAGACAGTCCCACTGAGCGTTTCATCAGCTACTCGTCGGCCGAGCGCCTGGCCTGGGTATACAGCATTGAGCAGGCGTCCAGCGAGACTCTGAATCTGCTGATTAGCCAGCTGAAGGAGCAGATTGTGGCCAAGAGCAGGCAGCTACCTCTGGCCATGGGCAATAATACCCAGTTGAGGTGTGCCAATGCACCCGCAACGATACAGCAGCAGCAGGAGGAGACGGCGGAGAACTCTCCTCCCGTGGAAGTAGCACCGCCCTTTGAAGGTGATCTTATACAGTTCTAACAAAATCAAAAACAAACGAAGAGAAAGAAAACCAAAGAACGTGGATGATGTTATTGTTTATGTTTCAGTTTTTGTTTTTCTTAAGTTAACAAAATTCTCTATGTGTCTCTCACTCACTGGCCACTCTTTCGCACTCACACTCTCTATCTCTCTCTCTTTGAAAAGCACTCTGTGTATCCTACTCACTGCACTCGCTCACACACACACAAACCTTGTTTACATTTCCATGACTTCCACACACCCACACACAGAAAAGCACACACGACCGCGCATAATCATTCCATTCCAAGACTGCTGTCGCTGCTTTCCAGAGCCACTGGAATTAATCGCGGCTTCCATTGTAAATATTTTTGTTGTATAACTGTATTTGTAAATCTAACGGGCGATTGGTGGTTGGTTGGGTTGCAAGGAGATCGATCTCGCACTGGAAATAGGTTTTATTCTTGGAATAAAATTGAATTTTATTTTAAAATTTTAAACGGAAACCAGTTTGTGTTTAGTTGTTTTTCGTTTCTAATTCCAAGCGTTCCAGTCTGTTCTGCTCTGATCTGATCTGCTTCTCCTTCCAGAACTGGACCTCTCGGAGCTGCCCATTTGCGAGACGGCCTTGTCCTGTGATAGCCTGCCGGTAGACACTTTCGGGCGTGATCCCAATCCGCGTGTTGTGTGCTCGGTGCTGCAGCCAGGGAGGATTGCCTCTGGCGCGAGCATGCCCGCACGGAGCTCCAGGAGGGTACACGCACGCCGCAGTTCCTGGCCACAATGCGCTTCCAGCGCAGTGCCGGATTCACTGCTTCCACGCGTCTGCGTTTCAGTGTCCACGATGTGCGCGAGCGCATGACGCTGACATCGGTGCCCCTGGGCCATGCCGAGGTGGCCCTGGGCGTCATACAGGACACTACACGGCTGCGTCTGCCCGTGGGCTCGCCGCGTGGCGAATGCGGCTTCATTACCCTTGTCTCCTGGTCACCGGAGGCGGCCGTGGAACCGGGCCAAGCAACGGGCAATGCTTTGGCGCCGCCCCCACGGTCCAGCACACAACTTTTTGAAAAGGCTGCAGGGAGCAGCAGCAGCGGGAGCGGGAGCGGGAGGCGAGGTAAGTGCTTGACGAACCGAAGGACCTGCTGTCAGAGATTCACGCACCTTTCTCTCTGGTCCACCAGCACATCGTCGCACTCAGTCTCTGCCCCCGAAACTGGGTGTGCGCCTCTTTGTGCCGCAGCAGTGCGGCCTGCAGAGAGTCTGCGCCAAGCCCCGCTTGCACACATATCGATTGCATTCCTCGCTGGGGGCGGACATCAGCGTGCAGGAAACGCTGCTGGAGTCGCGTCTCTGCTGCGTGCTGCCCCAGCAGCTGCTCTCCATCTGGATACAGCGCGAGAAGGAGTTGCTGCAGGAGATCTCGGGCATGGGCGAGCTGAGCGGCGAGTGGCGTTGGCGGCAGATGAATCTGCTCGAGGAACATCTGCGCCTGCTCAAGGACTACTCGCAGGCGAAGCAGAATATCCAGCAGTTGGCCCGCGATGGTGTCTTCTTCAAACGGTCGTCGGTGAAGACGGACGAGTCGCTGGAGTTTCTGCCCGTCAATCTGCATGTGCAACGTATGTGGGCTCAAAACGACACCCTGCAGCGGCGCGGCTTCTTAGACATTGTGACGGTGGGCGCCTTCACGCGACACGATGCCAAGGGACGACAGTGCGGCGGATTGATCAAGTGAGAGATTGCATCGCAGTGGACCCTCGAGAGAGTGACTAACCATATCCCGTTTTTGTTTGTCAGACTCCTGCAGGAGAGCAAATCGTGGAAGCTGGAGCAGAGCAATGCTTGCAAGGTGCAGGCAGCCAACGATGCCGTCCAGGCGACCAAGCAGCTGCGCAAAGAGATCGTTGAACTGATGTCACAGCTCCTGCAGCTAGCCAGCCGCCGCTGCGTCACCGATATGATGCCCCTCTGCGACCAGATGGTGTCCAAGACCCGCACTTTGCTGAACATCTGGGAGCCGAGCATTGTCAAGGAGGCGGTGGACTTTATCGAACAGCATCGCATCATCGAGGAGCCCGAGAATGTACTGATGGAGCCAATGTCCCCATTTCGGAAGATTACCCAACAGCTGACGGCCCTAGAGTTGAAGTCCCCAGAACTGGAGGACTTTGCCACGCCGGTGGTAGCCCCGCCCGATCTGTGGCCCCGGGGCCAGCCGCCGCTGATGCGCTCCAATAGTTGGCATCCGAGCAACAGCTCGCCCTCCAGCTCCCTGGACATTCGTGCCATTGACTCGCTGCAGCACGTGGTCAAGTGCTACAACGAGCATCTGCGCAGCCTGGAGCAGGGCGCCCTGACCGAGGCGGAGGCCACATATCAGTCGTTGCCATTGGCGTGGCATGCCCAGCCACAGTCACGGCCCGAACCGACTCCCATTCCCGCTGCACTGCAGCTGATCGATCTGGATGAGATGAGGAGCAATCTACAGCCGCCGGCAGGTTTCCTCGACACCAAGCTGATGAGCTCCTCGCCCTCGGCCAACTATTACAGGCCCACGGAGGAACCCGAGCCCCTGGATCTCACCCAGCTGAACATCGAGGCGAGTGTAATGTGCCTGGAGTGCAAGCTGAAGTTCTTCTGCGGCCGTCGCGACAGCCCGGCCATCCGATTGCGGCATCCGAAGCCGCCGATGAAGCGCGAGGGCTTTGCCGTGGCCCCACAGCAGCAGCAGGTGGCACCAGCACCGGCACCCGATGTGATTTCGGCACCCGAAAATCCTGCACCGCAGATGGAACTGGACCTCAAGCCCCTGCCAGCAGTAGCAGTAGAACCCTCTGGTTCGGCTACTGTTAAGAAGGGCAACAAATTCACAGACGGATTGGACCTATCGCTGACCACAGACTGGGCCGCCGAGCTGCGTCCCAGCATGCGCAAGCTGCGGCATGCCATGGACAGGCTGCTGAAGACGGCCCGCCTGATGCACTCGGTCCAGCGGCTGCAGCAGGATGTGCGCTGCAATCGTCTGCAGGCGAGCATCATGTACCGCCGGGATGTCTGCTTCTCCCAGGCGGTAAGAATGAGGAGCCAACCCCACCCCACCCTCAAAAGCGGTTTTATAGCCAAGTAATCCGTGTTCTCTCTCCCACAGCTGACTGCTCTGGTTAGCTCTTTGATGCTGCGCCTTTGGGGCAGCGAGCTGGACATGGCTTATCTGGTGATGCTCAGGGATCTGGGGCCGCTGGCCTACTTTGAGGGCCTACTTACGCTCTTCGGCAACGAGGCGGACATGTGGAGCGACATGTGCATTGCAATTGAGGATCTGTCGGCCGTCAGCTTCCAGTTGGTGCGCGCTCAGGGCGAGGCCACGCTGGCACCGATGCCACGCATCACAGGTTCGCGGCAGGCTTTGGAAGTGCAGCTGCCAGTGCCAGAGCATTCGCTGCCCGGCAACGGCACCTCCATTTCGTTCAAGATCACTCCCGTGTTCTTCAACATCGGCATCAATGGCAAGGCCACCTATGCGGAGACGGTAGGCCAGGCCCGGGAGCAGCATCGATCCAATTGGGACAACTATCTCAGACTCAGCCAGTACTACGGGCGGTATCGCAAGCTGGGACTGGGCTCAGTGGACTCTGGCGAGTCCCTGCAGTCACTACTGGGCTTCATGGAGCAGCAGCTCCGTGCGAATCTCTCCAAGAACGTGAAGATTCTCCATTTGGCCGAAGATGCCTGCCGGCTGATGGATGGCTTGCGTTTCACCTCCTGTAAGAGTGCCAAGGATCGCACCGGAATGGCCGTCACTCTGGAGCAGTGTCGGGTGCTGGTACGTGAATTTCAGCTGCCGGCCAAGCATGTGCCCTATGCCCTGAGCACCATGAGAAGGTAAGACGCCCTCTGCCTTGAGACTTCCTTAACTACAAATATATTCCGTTTGTTTTTCCTCAGCGAGGGCACACGAATGGACAATGTCTTTAAGAATATTGGCACACGAAAGTATGCCTTTCATTGGACCCAGGTGCCCTTTTTGCCGGCCATGTATAGGCCGCCAGTTGGCAGCTATGGCAAGGCGCAGACCTAGTCCACTAGGTCTGGACAGAAAACGTATAGGTAAAAACAGTGCCAAAAAAAAATCAAAAACATGTAAACCAACAACTAACCAACCCAATTCTCGAAAAGGAAACTAATTAAATTAGCACATTCGACAGACAATTGTTAAACGCATCACACGATTCCCCCTTACCCCACCCCATTCCCATTCCTCCCTCAATCGACGTATTTATTTAGAATCTAGAATCCCAAACGCCCACGTAGCTTGTAGCGACGAAGAAGAGGCAACCGTGTACTTTATCGACTCATGTACTTCCAGTGAATAAAACAAAGCGAACTTGTTAACAAATATAACACTTAAAAAAACAATGGATCTTTCTTTTAGTAGTCCTGTATGCGGCCAGTGCCCAGTCGCTGTTTACGTATCTCTGTCTTCAGCCAAGAGGGCACATCCCTGATGGGATGGGCGTTGGGGAAGCGCAGCGGCTTGGCGGGCCCATCGAAGGGATGCGTCTTGGCCAGCTTGCGCTGCAGGTATTCCTTATTCAGCTGCTTCTCGTCGCGATGCTTGTCCATGTACAGATTGAAGGGCTGTTTCAGTGGAAAGAATTTCTGATCAGCAAGGTACGGTTTGGGGAAATCGTACTCATAGACAGGCTCCTTAAGATCTGCAGAAAGAGAAACCATCATAAACTAAATGCAAAAGTAGAATCTCTGTGCGAAAACTCACTCAACACATCGTGATAGAACTCCGTCAGCGACTCATCCCAGTTGGTTTGATAGAAGGCCAGCCCCGCCGGCGTCAACTGCTCCTGATGCTGGCGATAAAACTCCAGCGTGCTGAATGTGCGCTTCTTCAAATTGCTATAGTCCGAGGAGGCCAGCTGGTAGGCACCAAGATCCATAGCAGCCTGCTGCTTGTAGAGCACAAAGACCATGCGCTGATAGCCCACGCCCTTGGGCGGAAACGGTGGCAGATATTCAGCTAGAACCTGGCCCTCACTCACCCTGCCATTGGGTATATTAGCACTGCAACGCAGGTGAGTATCATCAATTGGGATGCCATTTTAGACAAGGCTTTGGATACCTACATGAACCAATGCAGACACTCTGCTGACGGATTGGCGTAATGGGCATCTGGATTGGTGGCCAACAGCGTCCAGTAGCTATCCTGCCCGGCCGCCGGCTTGCCCGTAATGGGATCCATTTGACCATCGAAGCTCACGACTGGAGCTTTGGCCGCCTCCGCGGGCTTGATCACATTGCCATTGTAGACCGGTGTGAGGGTGTCGTTGCCCAACTCGTAGGATATGCTGAGTGGCACGCGGGGCACAAAGTAGGCGCTCCCGTACAGATGCTCAAAGATGCCATAATGATCAGCGAGCAGGCGCAGATCGTGCTGGCCGGTCGTCTGCACATAAGTCTGCTGCACTTTATCCAGATCGATGATCACTGCAGTACACGACACGGCAAAATAAACAGGTACGGTACACATAAGGATCTACTGGTGATGGGTGCTACTTACGCTTCTGGCTGCGTGCCAGTTGCTCCAGTTGTTTGTTGGCCCGCTGCGCCTTTAGATGTTCCAGGCGGTTCTTTAGCTGGGCTGAGCGCGACTCCTTCAGCTGTGGAAACCCAATGTTGACGCGGGCCACCACCTCAGGATCAGTCGCAGTCTCCTCTGTGGGTGGGGGCAGTGCATTTATCATGAAAAGGGCCCTCATACTGGAACTGCCGCATTTAAAAGTCGTTTAGAGAGGGTTCCAATACAGTTCCAGTATCCAGCGGATACAATATGTCCTGTATCCAGCGGATACCATTTGTGGCTATTGTGGTTCTTTAGGACGTTGATGTGCAATGACTGCACCATCAAGTGGCCCAAGCGACACCAGCAGATGGCTGGCCAACCGACCGGGGAGCGCTGCCGCATTTCGATTGGGAAGTATTACGCTTAATAAAACACCAAGTAATACGACGGTTAAATCTGAAAAAGAGCCCCCCAGTACGTGAAAAAAGAAGCTTTTAAGAATTGCATAGAACTCCCATGATGTTGCACCTTATATATGATCCAAGACAAATATCCGACCCGACCCCACCTGGAACAATAATGTAACTATCATGCCGGAATAAATCCACTGTTCAAAAACAAAAAAACCTTTAAATGAAAAAGGAGTGCAAGAAGGAGATAATATAATATATTAAAGATAATAAATATAATATAATAATATAGAGAAGGATAAATAAATAAATAAAATATGAAAATATGTGAAAGGCAATCGAAAGAAGAAGGCGGAGATAATATAATATATGTACATGCATATGTGTCTGCATAAGCTAAAAAGATAATAAATAAATAAATAAATAAAATAAGAAAATATGTGAAAGGCAATCGAAAGAAGAAACAGTATAAGGAGTAAACTAAAACAGAGAGACTCACCTGATCCCATAATTATAAAGTGAAGCGTTGAATATCACTTGCTCTTTCCTTTTGTTGCATTGCTGTAGTTTGATGTTTGTCGTTTGCACACATAAACACAAAAACACACATAAAAAAATCAAAAATTAATTATCACACACATATGTATGTATGTACACCTTGCACTGCGTTTCGCGTTGCAATCCTTGCCGCCTTCTTCTTCTTGCCGCTCCTTATAAAATTGTGTTTTTTTTTTATTTGCACTCGCACTTTCCTCACAATGGGTGGGTAGGGGGGTTTTACATTTTTTATTTCAATTAAGTTTTTTTTATTTATTTCATTTTATTCATAATTATTTTATTATTTATTTAAATTTGTTTCACAGAGAAAAAATGTACACTTACGCCTGCGCGCACAGGCCTGCGCGCACAGGCCTGCGCTCTTCTACTTCTTGCCGCTCCGTACAGTCTTTCACTGTCACTTTCACTCACATTAGAACCCTTAGAACCCCTCATAAAACTTGGTTTGGGTGGTTTCACTTTTCATTTAAATTTGGATATATTTGAATTTTATTATAACTTAACACACTGAACACGTATTATAATTTATTTATTGTTATTTAGTTTTATAATAATTGATCACAGAATAAGAATGTCACATTTTGCGGGCGCGCGATTCGCCGTCGCGAAACACACGATTTAATTTTCCGTTTTTATGACCGCTTGCAATGATGGTTGGGGGGAGGAGACTGAGAGCTGTGATAAGAATGCAGCTGCAGCGACGGCTCGAAGCTTCTTCGAAGTACGAGAGCGAGCTTGCCGAGCGTAGCGAGTGAAAGAGGGTGGTGAGTGGGTGGGTGCTGAGTTCGGGACCTACTATGCCGAATGTATGTGTACGGAAGGTCAGTCACAAGAGCTGTGAGAGCAGCGTTGGCTGCTCAATGCTTCTTCCTCTCCCCCCGCTCTTAAGATCTTTCGCTGTTAGCTCGCTAGTAAATTAACATGGCTCTGTATCGACGAGAGATTTGGGGCTTTCTCTGTTTGCTTCCGCTCTTTAAAGAATCAGAGCAAACTTGCTGAGCGTAGCGAACGAAAGAGGGAGGTGAGTGGGTGGGTGGTGAATGGGTGGTTGGTGTGTGCGAGTGCTAAAGCTACTAAGCCGATCAAGCGTTGGCTGCTCAATGCTTCTTCCTCTCCTTCCAGCATAGTTCCCGCTCTTATGATCTTTCGCTGCTCCACTGTTCCAGCGGATACCGCTTGTGGTTGATTGTGTTGTTGATTACACGATTTAAATCACCATTTAATGAGAACTTTGAATGATTGCCGGGGGGGCGGGGGAGAACTGGAAGCTGTGAAAAAAATGCAGCAACGTAGTCGGCTCGAAGCTCAGCATAGAGCTTGAGCTTGTCGTATCTCTCCTATAAGAATGAGAGCGAAAGTTGGTGGCTGAGCAAGATAGTTTTCATAAGAACTGCAGAGGCGTGGGCGCCTCAAAGAGGGTGGCGAATGGGTCGCAGCAGAGCAGCGTGGTCGAGTCAAAGTCGCTCTCTCTCTCTGATCACAGAATAAGAATGTAAGTCAAGGCCTGCCTCTTTCGCTGCTATCTCACTGCTAAGTTTACAAAAAATGTGTAACTACTATTCTGAGTATCGCTACATAAACCTTTGCATAGATATTCTCACAGTAGCTTTCCGTAGCCTTTGAATCATCCTGAGAATTCGCCACACCTGCTGCAGCTTGTATTTGTGCATTTTCATTCTGTTGCTGCTGCTGTAGCTGAAAAGTACAAGAATCCGAAATGGTAAATTCAAGCCAATCTTAGAGGTTCTAGCCACATATGTACCTGTTTCGAGTTTTCAGTGTCGGCGCTGGCTTCTATGTCGTCACTGTACTCTTTGATTGGCTTGGCGACGAATGACCTGGAAAATGCCACGGCGCGGACGAGCAACAGCGGAAAGAACTATCAACGCTAAGAACGAATCTGCAAGAGCTCTTGGCCCACGAGACAGAAGCTGACCAAACTGTTCAACAGGGGGACATCCTGGATGATGAGTTGCGAACTCAATGAACGGAAATGCCGGAAAAAGTGAAGACGAAGAGCAACAATTAAAGGATCTGCGTGCCAAGTCCAATGCCCTAATAGGAGAAAAGTGCTCGGCTCCACACGAGCATAGCTGGAGAGTGGCGCTTTGACGAGATACGCTGCCGATATTCGCATGGTGCCTTGGTGCCCAGATTCCCCCAGATTTGCCCAGGCTCGCTCGAAACTGCCTGGTGCTTGCCAAGATGCCAGATCGGCTATGGCATCGTAGCCGTGTCCTATGCGCCAACTTTGTGGAGCAAACGTCATGACCATTGTCCAGAGCTGGAGCGAGCGTGGAGGCACTCGTGCTCGGATCGAGGTCGTTCTCATTGGTATCTGGATGTATAATATTATACCTGCCACTCCTCCAATTTATGGTCTGCAAGTGAGGATTGTATGTATGCAGGCCACCGACGCCGCCGACACCGCCAGACACTGTCGTTGCAGTTTGAGGCTCTGCCAGTATTGGCGCAGTCACTACTGGGCTTCATGGAGCAGCAGCTCCGTGCGAATCTCTCCAAGAACGTGAAGATTCTCCATTTGGCCGAAGATGCCTGCCGGCTGATGGATGGCTTGCGTTTCACCTCCTGTAAGAGTGCCAAGGATCGCACCGGAATGGCCGTCACTCTGGAGCAGTGTCGGGTGCTGGTACGTGAATTTCAGCTGCCGGCCAAGCATGTGCCCTATGCCCTGAGCACCATGAGAAGGTAAGACGCCCTCTGCCTTGAGACTTCCTTAACTACAAATATATTCCGTTTGTTTTTCCTCAGCGAGGGCACACGAATGGACAATGTCTTTAAGAATATTGGCACACGAAAGTATGCCTTTCATTGGACCCAGGTGCCCTTTTTGCCGGCCATGTATAGGCCGCCAGTTGGCAGCTATGGCAAGGCGCAGACCTAGTCCACTAGGTCTGGACAGAAAACGTATAGGTAAAAACAGTGCCAAAAAAAAATCAAAAACATGTAAACCAACAACTAACCAACCCAATTCTCGAAAAGGAAACTAATTAAATTAGCACATTCGACAGACAATTGTTAAACGCATAACACGATTCCCCCTTACCCCACCCCATTCCCATTCCTCCCCCAATCGACGTATTTATTTAGAATCTAGAATCCCAAACGCCCACGTAGCTTGTAGCGACGAAGAAGAGGCAACCGTGTACTTTATCGACTCATGTACTTCCAGTGAATAAAACAAAGCGAACTTGTTAACAAATATAACACTTAAAAAAACAATGGATCTTTCTTTTAGTAGTCCTGTATGCGGCCAGTGCCCAGTCGCTGTTTACGTATCTCTGTCTTCAGCCAAGAGGGCACATCCCTGATGGGATGGGCGTTGGGGAAGCGCAGCGGCTTGGCGGGCCCATCGAAGGGATGCGTCTTGGCCAGCTTGCGCTGCAGGTATTCCTTATTCAGCTGCTTCTCGTCGCGATGCTTGTCCATGTACAGATTGAAGGGCTGTTTCAGTGGAAAGAATTTCTGATCAGCAAGATACGGTTTGGGGAAATCGTACTCATAGACAGGCTCCTTAAGATCTGCAGAAAGAGAAACCATCATAAACTAAATGCAAAAGTAGAATCTCTGTGCGAAAACTCACTCAACACATCGTGATAGAACTCCGTCAGCGACTCATCCCAGTTGGTTTGATAGAAGGCCAGCCCCGCCGGCGTCAACTGCTCCTGATGCTGGCGATAAAACTCCAGCGTGCTGAATGTGCGCTTCTTCAAATTGCTATAGTCCGAGGAGGCCAGCTGGTAGGCACCAAGATCCATAGCAGCCTGCTGCTTGTAGAGCACAAAGACCATGCGCTGATAGCCCACGCCCTTGGGCGGAAACGGTGGCAGATATTCAGCTAGAACCTGGCCCTCACTCACCCTGCCATTGGGTATATTAGCACTGCAACGCAGGTGAGTATCATCAATTGGGATGCCATTTTAGACAAGGCTTTGGATACCTACATGAACCAATGCAGACACTCTGCTGACGGATTGGCGTAATGGGCATCTGGATTGGTGGCCAACAGCGTCCAGTAGCTATCCTGCCCGGCCGCCGGCTTGCCCGTAATGGGATCCATTTGACCATCGAAGCTCACGACTGGAGCTTTGGCCGCCTCCGCGGGCTTGATCACATTGCCATTGTAGACCGGTGTGAGGGTGTCGTTGCCCAACTCGTAGGATATGCTGAGTGGCACGCGGGGCACAAAGTAGGCGCTCCCGTACAGATGCTCAAAGATGCCATAATGATCAGCGAGCAGGCGCAGATCGTGCTGGCCGGTCGTCTGCACATAAGTCTGCTGCACTTTATCCAGATCGATGATCACTGCAGTACACGACACGGCAAAATAAACAGGTACGGTACACATAAGGATCTACTGGTGATGGGTGCTACTTACGCTTCTGGCTGCGTGCCAGTTGCTCCAGTTGTTTGTTGGCCCGCTGCGCCTTTAGATGTTCCAGGCGGTTCTTTAGCTGGGCTGAGCGCGACTCCTTCAGCTGTGGAAACCCAATGTTGACGCGGGCCACCACCTCAGGATCAGTCGCAGTCTCCTCTGTGGGTGGGGGCAGTGCATTTATCAGCACGATTACATCAAAAAACCATGAAAAGGGCCCTCATACTGGAACTGCCGCATTTAAAAGTCGTTTAGAGAGGGTTCCAATACAGTTCCAGTATCCAGCGGATACAATATGTCCTGTATCCAGCGGATACCATTTGTGGCTATTGTGGTTCTTTAGGACGTTGATGTGCAATGACTGCACCATCAAGTGGCCCAAGCGACACCAGCAGATGGCTGGCCAACCGACCGGGGAGCGCTGCCGCATTTCGATTGGGAAGTATTACGCTTAATAAAACACCAAGTAATACGACGGTTAAATCTGAAAAAGAGCCCCCCAGTACGTGAAAAAAGAAGCTTTTAAGAATTGCATAGAACTCCCATGATGTTGCACCTTATATATGATCCAAGACAAATATCCGACCCGACCCCACCTGGAACAATAATGTAACTATCATGCCGGAATAAATCCACTGTTCAAAAACAAAAAAACCTTTAAATGAAAAAGGAGTGCAAGAAGGAGATAATATAATATATTAAAGATAATAAATATAATATAATAATATAGAGAAGGATAAATAAATAAATAAAATATGAAAATATGTGAAAGGCAATCGAAAGAAGAAGGCGGAGATAATATAATATATGTACATGCATATGTGTCTGCATAAGCTAAAAAGATAATAAATAAATAAATAAATAAAATAAGAAAATATGTGAAAGGCAATCGAAAGAAGAAACAGTACAAAGATTAATCCAAAACAGAATACTCACCTGTTCCCATAATTATATAGTGAAGCTGAAGTTGAATATTGCTATTTCCTTTTGTTGCATTGCTGCAGTTTGATGTTTGTCGTTTTCACACATAAACACAAGTACACACCCAAAAAAATAAAAAAAATTAATTGTCACATATGTACACCTTGCACTGCGTGTCGCTGCATCCTGCGCCTCTACTTCTTGCCGCTCCTTATAAAATTACTGTTTTTTTTTCTATTTGCACTCGCACTTTCACATATTATTTCAATTGATGTATTATTTGTTGGGTTTTATTCATTTATTTCAATTTCAATTATAATTATTTTATTATTTATTTATTTCAATTCACTTATTATAATTTATTTATTATTATTTGGTATTATAATTTGGTTCACAGAGAAAGAATTTCACACTTAGGCCTGCGCGCACAGAGCGCGCGCCTGCGCCTTCTACTCTTGCCGCTCCGTACAGTCTTTCACTGTCACTTTCACTCACATTAGAACCCTTAGAACCCCTCATAAAACTTGGTTTGGGTGCTTTCACTTTTCATTTAAATTTAGTTATTCTTTTGAATTTTATTATAACTTAACACACTGAACACGTATTATAATTTATTTATTGTTATTTAGTTTTATAATAATTGATCACAGAATAAGAATGTCAAATTTTGCGGGCGCGCGATTCGCCGTCGCGAAACACACGATTTAATTTTCCGTTTTTATGACCGCTTGCAATGATGGTTGGGGGGAGGAGACTGAGAGCTGTGATAAGAATGCAGCTGCAGCGACGGCTCGAAGCTTCTTCGAAGTACGAGAGCGAGCTTGCCGAGCGTAGCGAGTGAAAGAGGGTGGTGAGTGGGTGGGTGCTGAGTTCGGGACCTACTATGCCGAATGTATGTGTACGGAAGGTCAGTCACAAGAGCTGTGAGAGCAGCGTTGGCTGCTCAATGCTTCTTCCTCTCCCCCCGCTCTTAAGATCTTTCGCTGTTAGCTCGCTAGTAAATTAACATGGCTCTGTATCGACGAGAGATTTGGGGCTTTCTCTGTTTGCTTCCGCTCTTTAAAGAATCAGAGCAAACTTGCTGAGCGTAGCGAACGAAAGAGGGAGGTGAGTGGGTGGGTGGTGAATGGGTGGTTGGTGTGTGCGAGTGCTAAAGCTACTAAGCCGATCAAGCGTTGGCTGCTCAATGCTTCTTCCTCTCCTTCCAGCATAGTTCCCGCTCTTATGATCTTTCGCTGCTCCACTGTTCCAGCGGATACCGCTTGTGGTTGATTGTGTTGTTGATTACACGATTTAAATCACCATTTAATGAGAACTTTGAATGATTGCCGGGGGGGCGGGGGAGAACTGGAAGCTGTGAAAAAAATGCAGCAACGTAGTCGGCTCGAAGCTCAGCATAGAGCTTGAGCTTGTCGTATCTCTCCTATAAGAATGAGAGCGAAAGTTGGTGGCTGAGCAAGATAGTTTTCATAAGAACTGCAGAGGCGTGGGCGCCTCAAAGAGGGTGGCAAATGGGTCGCAGCAGAGCAGCGTGGTCGAGTCAAAGTCGCTCTCTCTCTCTGATCACAGAATAAGAATGTAAGTCAAGGCCTGCCTCTTTCGCTGCTATCTCACTGCTAAGTTTACAAAAAATGTGTAACTACTATTCTGAGTATCGCTACATAAACCTTTGCATAGATATTCTCACAGTAGCTTTCTGTAGCCTTTGAATCATCCTGAGAATTCGCCACACCTGCTGCAGCTTGTATTTGTGCATTTTCATTCTGTTGCTGCTGCTGTAGCTGAAAAGTACAAGAATCCGAAATAGTAAATTCAAGCCAATCTTAGAGGTTCTACCCACATATGTACCTGTTTCGAATTTTCAGTGTCGGCGCTGGCTTCTATGTCGTCACTGTACTCTTTGATTGGCTTGGCGACGAATGACCTGGAAAATGCCACGGCGCGGACGAGCAACAGCGGAAAGAACTATCAACGCTAAGAACGAATCTGCAAGAGCTCTTGGCCCACGAGACAGAAGCTGACCAAACTGTTCAACAGGGGGACATCCTGGATGATGAGTTGCGAACTCAATGAACGGAAATGCCGGAAAAAGTGAAGACGAAGAGCAACAATTAAAGGATCTGCGTGCCAAGTCCAATGCCCTAATAGGAGAAAAGTGCTCGGCTCCACACGAGCATAGCTGGAGAGTGGCGCTTTGACGAGATACGCTGCCGATATTCGCATGGTGCCTTGGTGCCCAGATTCCCCCAGATTTGCCCAGGCTCGCTCGAAACTGCCTGGTGCTTGCCAAGATGCCAGATCGGCTATGGCATCGTAGCCGTGTCCTATGCGCCAACTTTGTGGAGCAAACGTCATGACCATTGTCCAGAGCTGGAGCGAGCGTGGAGGCACTCGTGCTCGGATCGAGGTCGTTCTCATTGGTATCTGGATGTATAATATTATACCTGCCACTCCTCCAATTTATGGTCTGCAAGTGAGGATTGTATGTATGCAGGCCACCGACGCCGCCGACACCGCCAGACACTGTCGTTGCAGTTTGAGGCTCTGCCAGTATTGGCGCAGTCACTACTGGGCTTCATGGAGCAGCAGCTCCGTGCGAATCTCTCCAAGAACGTGAAGATTCTCCATTTGGCCGAAGATGCCTGCCGGCTGATGGATGGCTTGCGTTTCACCTCCTGTAAGAGTGCCAAGGATCGCACCGGAATGGCCGTCACTCTGGAGCAGTGTCGGGTGCTGGTACGTGAATTTCAGCTGCCGGCCAAGCATGTGCCCTATGCCCTGAGCACCATGAGAAGGTAAGACGCCCTCTGCCTTGAGACTTCCTTAACTACAAATATATTCCGTTTGTTTTTCCTCAGCGAGGGCACACGAATGGACAATGTCTTTAAGAATATTGGCACACGAAAGTATGCCTTTCATTGGACCCAGGTGCCCTTTTTGCCGGCCATGTATAGGCCGCCAGTTGGCAGCTATGGCAAGGCGCAGACCTAGTCCACTAGGTCTGGACAGAAAACGTATAGGTAAAAACAGTGCCAAAAAAAAATCAAAAACATGTAAACCAACAACTAACCAACCCAATTCTCGAAAAGGAAACTAATTAAATTAGCACATTCGACAGACAATTGTTAAACGCATAACACGATTCCCCCTTACCCCACCCCATTCCCATTCCTCCCCCAATCGACGTATTTATTTAGAATCTAGAATCCCAAACGCCCACGTAGCTTGTAGCGACGAAGAAGAGGCAACCGTGTACTTTATCGACTCATGTACTTCCAGTGAATAAAACAAAGCGAACTTGTTAACAAATATAACACTTAAAAAAACAATGGATCTTTCTTTTAGTAGTCCTGTATGCGGCCAGTGCCCAGTCGCTGTTTACGTATCTCTGTCTTCAGCCAAGAGGGCACATCCCTGATGGGATGGGCGTTGGGGAAGCGCAGCGGCTTGGCGGGCCCATCGAAGGGATGCGTCTTGGCCAGCTTGCGCTGCAGGTATTCCTTATTCAGCTGCTTCTCGTCGCGATGCTTGTCCATGTACAGATTGAAGGGCTGTTTCAGTGGAAAGAATTTCTGATCAGCAAGATACGGTTTGGGGAAATCGTACTCATAGACAGGCTCCTTAAGATCTGCAGAAAGAGAAACCATCATAAACTAAATGCAAAAGTAGAATCTCTGTGCGAAAACTCACTCAACACATCGTGATAGAACTCCGTCAGCGACTCATCCCAGTTGGTTTGATAGAAGGCCAGCCCCGCCGGCGTCAACTGCTCCTGATGCTGGCGATAAAACTCCAGCGTGCTGAATGTGCGCTTCTTCAAATTGCTATAGTCCGAGGAGGCCAGCTGGTAGGCACCAAGATCCATAGCAGCCTGCTGCTTGTAGAGCACAAAGACCATGCGCTGATAGCCCACGCCCTTGGGCGGAAACGGTGGCAGATATTCAGCTAGAACCTGGCCCTCACTCACCCTGCCATTGGGTATATTAGCACTGCAACGCAGGTGAGTATCATCAATTGGGATGCCATTTTAGACAAGGCTTTGGATACCTACATGAACCAATGCAGACACTCTGCTGACGGATTGGCGTAATGGGCATCTGGATTGGTGGCCAACAGCGTCCAGTAGCTATCCTGCCCGGCCGCCGGCTTGCCCGTAATGGGATCCATTTGACCATCGAAGCTCACGACTGGAGCTTTGGCCGCCTCCGCGGGCTTGATCACATTGCCATTGTAGACCGGTGTGAGGGTGTCGTTGCCCAACTCGTAGGATATGCTGAGTGGCACGCGGGGCACAAAGTAGGCGCTCCCGTACAGATGCTCAAAGATGCCATAATGATCAGCGAGCAGGCGCAGATCGTGCTGGCCGGTCGTCTGCACATAAGTCTGCTGCACTTTATCCAGATCGATGATCACTGCAGTACACGACACGGCAAAATAAACAGGTACGGTACACATAAGGATCTACTGGTGATGGGTGCTACTTACGCTTCTGGCTGCGTGCCAGTTGCTCCAGTTGTTTGTTGGCCCGCTGCGCCTTTAGATGTTC
>JAWNKY010000836.1:0-60115 GCA_035041765.1 Drosophila algonquin
CACCCTCACTTTACAAAATCACATACAATAAATTATAACGTTTTGAATTCAAACTTTTGTGAAAATTCTTCATATATAGCCAACGAAAAAGCTCGTTTTCTCAACAGGTTGTTTCTATCAAGTTGCTCCTGTTGGGCCTTTACAAGTTTCAACATTATCTCTTCCGTAAGGTCGCAAATTGCGTGGACCACATCCATGGGCATCTTGTTTGTGACGGAGTGGATGGTTCGGTTGTATTCGCTGGTCGCTAGAATGACTAGCTCGACTGTATCGTCAACCTGCAACTTCAAACATCTGGCGATTTCTAACAAGGTGCTGAATTTGAATGGCGACGTTGAATTTGTTCTTCAATAAGGACATAATGGTCTAAGAATTGAAGGCTGGCTCATTGTCACAATAAATGGTCTTTATGGCTGGGAAGATGTTTACCAGTTGCAAAATTGGTATTTTAACGACTGTTACCTCGGTCTTTTTTATCTCGTCAAACTGTATGGGAATAGACTTCGATGCTTGCTGATTCTGCCGTTTTCTCCTTTCAAAATACTGGAAGTCCTTTATGAAGCTCCTGTAGTAGCTGGTAAGACCAAAGAATGATCTTACCGCAAACTGGGTGAAGGGTTGTCTAATCTCCTGAAGGGCCTTGACTTTATCGGTGCTTGTTCTTGTGCCCTCAGTGGATACCACAAAACCAATGAATTCCACTTGTCCCTTGAATAATTGGGACTTCTCCTTTGACCATGTTTGCGTCGTGGAGGCTGCTGAGCACGGTGTCAATGTCTTTGACATGATCGGACTCACTCCTTGAAAACACGATGACATCATCAACGTAAACATAACATATCTTACCGATATGCTCCCGCAATACGTCGTCAATGGCCTTTTGAAAAATTCTGGATGCATTCCTGAGGCCGAATGGCAACCGGCAAAATTCATATTTACCTCCGTTTTCCGAAAATGACGTCTTTTCGCGATCGCGTTCAGCTAGCGTGATTTGGTGGTACCCTGACTTTAGGTCAAGGGTAGTGAAGTATCTTGCCAAAGACAATATAAACACTAAGATGAGCCGCGCCATACAAAATTTTGAGCGCAATTCCTGACTGGCTGGAACTTTCAAAAGTTCCAGCGTGAATTAGAGAGAGACAGATAGACGTTCACACGATCTGTACGTGAGGCTGAGCTTTAACTGTATGAGTGTATATATTGTATGGCTGCTTGTTTGTATTGGTTGTTGACGACGCCACTGTCGAAGAAAATACCCATTACTTTAGAATTGAATGGAGATTATGATTTTCCGATGACGCATGCCCAAAATATAAAAAATTGTATATTTTGTATATCCTTTATATGCTAATTTTGTTTTATGTACTACAAACGAATATAATGAACGAATGTAAATATATACAAACGCAAAATGTATATGAGATATAACATCAAATTATATTAATTGTCTATAGGGTATTAGTTCGTCGCGTCAATAAGCAACACTCGGCAAATAAATTTGTGGCTTAAGAAATCTTCTCAAAAGTATTTTACTGGCAATTTCGGCAGCTCGGCACACGGACACACACATGTGTACTTACGTTCCGTGTGTACTTATACAAGCAAGCTCATTCTATTTTAAGATTTGCGAGCGCACTGGAGTTCGTGCGAGCGAGATAGCACTCTTTCAAAAAACAACCCTCCCTACACCACATAATTGTATGAGCGCGGCACATCTTAGTGTTTATATTGTCTTTGATCTTGCCTTCTCCAGATTAGTATCATGGTATCGGACATCGGGTACTTGTCTGGTATGGTCTTTGAGTTAAGCTTGCGGAAATCTATGACTAGCCGTTTCTTGCTTCTTTCTGTCTTTGTCTTAGGTTTATTTCAGCTGCGCCGGGCCGCTGTTATTGTTTGTTTATTTTAAGAGTCAAACACTCCCTCAAACACCGATTTTTTTATTGTCTGCCCCCAACGATGTATTTGTGGCGCGGAGCCATGTTTACCACACACTTATCGCGACAACAGGGGCAGGGGAAGAAAAAATATTCTGAGAAATTTTGACGCTTGAAGGTTTTTGTATATGAACGTTTTATTTGTTTGTTATTTGTTTTTATTCTTTTTGTTTTCTTTTTTTCGAATGATGTTTCACTCTAAGTAATATTCTATACGTTTTTACTTTATTTTAATTTGGCGATTATTGAAAAAGGCTATGCTCTTGTTTGTTGCGTTAATCTATGTTGTTCCGTAGCTCTTTCCAGTTGTGTTGGTGTTAATTCTTCCTTGTCTATCTTCGCCGCTGCCCAAAGCCGTCCGCATTGGTGTAACAATTTTTTGGGTCGATTAATTGCCTTTTATACTCAGGGCTATTAGCTTCTTAGTGCAGCGATCTCTTTGTAGATCTGCCGATGGCGCAGTTTGCGATTGCCTAATCTTGGAGCGGGCGTTGACTCCGCGCTCTTTTTGTTAGAATGGTTTTGTGTTTTCCCTATTTAACTTTTTCTTTTGAGCGGGCGTTGTCTCCGCACTCAATGCTGGTCTTTTTGGTATGGTCTTTTTTCTTTGCACTTATCCGCGTTGCCGACGTGGCAACGTCCATACCATTTGCTCCGCAAACGCTATTGCTACCAGTTTTAGTTCGAAATATTCACTATTCTAGTTTCAGGCGTTCTAGTTAGGGGTGTTTCACTGTACAAAATATGAAAAACTTCTTTTTAAAAACCGGAAGCTCTAAAATCATTTCGGCCCCATGCTTTGTTCGGTTTATACTTCTTAGAATTCGTCGAAATTTATGATTTTGACAACCGTTTGCTCGCGAAAAACGAGCCACTGTGCCTTGTAATAGCAATATTAACAAAATAAATTGATTTATTTTCAAATTATTTAATGCATACAATACGATTTAATTATTCTTTATGTGAATGTGAATTAATTGAGAAGTCCAAGCGTAAAAAAACAATTGTAAATAAAAATATGACATAAATAAAAGTACTAACCAATAAGGGTTCTTGAAGCAAAGACACCTTTTCGAAGCTATAACTAAGAGTAAAATCAGATATGTGATTTTCCACCAAATTAGCCTTCGAGAATGTAACAACAGGTCGTCCAATCGTATCCAAATAGGTGTGCACTAGCTCATTTGGTCTTCTACTTATTTGGTATGGTGTCGAGAATTTTATTTGTGTGGACCCCTCTGGTAATATAATCTTTATAATAGCTTCATCGATTACCATATTATCATAAATATGGTCTATTAGGTGCATCTTTAATTGGTATTTGTTGCCATCGTTGTACATATATTCATATGATGGAACATTATATCCAAGTGTATATTTGGTTTTCCATCCACCAAAAAGAGGAAACCGTGGCCTAAGCTCAAGTTCAATAAAATCGCGAACCAAGTTCATATTTGATGTTGAAATATTGCCATTTGTATCTCGGTAATAGACTCCAGATGCAGAGGCCGGTAAATACGTTTTATACGATTTTACAGCAGAATGATCAGAGCGACCTTCCTTTTGAAAATCGTATCGAGAAAATGATCCTTTTAATTTAGCACCAGCATGAGTCAATTGAATTTCTTCCTTCACCGCGATATTACCCCAATGAGACAATTCAATAGTTCGTTCCAATGCGTTGACTGTTACAAATGGCGTTTGATTTTCATAATGAATAACCAACTCTTGCTGAGATAAGGCTAATGAAAATATTAGAAAAATAAATATATTTAGGTATAAGTATGTTACAATAAAAACCCATGCTAATTTACCTTCAACATCTTCGTAAGGCCCTAAAATAATTTTGTTTGATCCTACTGAAAACGGCTTTAATTGAGTGTGGAATAGTATATTCGAAGAACTGAGTTTAACATTGGTTTTCTGCATGATGGTCTTGTATTTTGAATAAAAATATAAGCTTCCATTATATTTAACAAATTGCTTATCATTTTGTTCAATTTCTTCAGGATGAGGTCGTATGTTTTTAGAGGAGACTGTCTCGATTACAAAAGTTTGCGTGGGAGAGCCTTTTTTAAAAATAAACGTGAAAGCTTGTTCACCACTTATATATTCCTTATTTTTTCGTAGCAAGATATTTTTCTCCGTGTCGTCTTTTAATGAAATAAATGCCAGATTGGGATCCGCTACAAGAAACACGTATTCGGTTATGGATTCGCCGGTAGTTTGCTCAGCAGCAATTTTGATTGTAGTCTTCACTAGTTGTGAAGATAAATCCAACAATCTTTCTACGTTCGTGTTTATTATTTCTGCATTCGTTTTTGAAGTATACAAAAACCATTGCAGAGTAAAAAAGAATAAATACAATATTTTTGACATGGCTATCTAAATGACACGTAAATCCAATAGTGGTGCAAGAAAATTAAAACATCATCATCACTGACTCGACTATCGATGTTGTTCGCGATAGCTTGAACATGCCTTTTTATATGCTTGGCACACTGAGCACATCCCAGAAGAACGGTGGGAATTTTTGACAGATGTGAAAAATTAATTCATACTGGGAAATCAGTCAAAACGTAACTGATGAATTTATGGTCCGAATTGTGAAATTTTACTGTCAATAATAGCCTTTTTACACTACGGTTGAGTTATTGAGTTACGGGCAAAACTCGAGTTTCGTTTACATGGGGAAGCATAGGGGACCTAGAGGTGGCAAAAAAGTTGAGTTTTGGTTGCGTTTAGTTGAGTTTGTCCGATTTTCCGAATATTTTAACCCTGATATGCCTGTCGTGGAATTATCACCACTAGTAACAACAAAAATTGGCAGCTCAAAATGTAAATTTTGGCGCGTAAGCAATTTGGCTGGGGGAAAAGGTACATAAAATTGTTAAAACCAATACTTTAAACCAATTTTATTATTAAAAACCATATAAACAATGTGGTCGATTTCTAAAATTCGGTCGGAAAATCTTAGACAAACGCTAAATTGAATTATTACAAATTAATATAAATTAAATTATTATAAACAATTTCCTATTTAAAATTTTTTTAATTTTGTTACATATGTATGTAATGTATATATACATTACAATGTATATATATACAAAACAATATATTGCAGCCGTGCAATTTCCCTGCCGAAATTTTCCTTCAAAAATGGATTCCAATGTTATTCGCAATGTCCAAGTCCGTTTCTTAAAAATTTGATCCAAATATTCCACAGTTGCTGCAGACATCGTCGCCAACTCCATCCATTGCAGCGTCGTTATCGTCTCTTGCTCTGCCACATAGAGCATCAATTATTCTTGGGTATTCATATTAATAATAATTAAATAACAAAAATTTTCGTAGACAAGCACGTGCCAGCAGCCGAAACTCAATAACACCATAACTCAACTTTGGCATAGTGTAAATTCAAATTCTGAGTTATTGAGTTATCTATCGATAAATGTGGTAACTCACTGTGGTGTAAAAAGGCTATTATAGCCAAAACAATACAAAATAGAGCGGGTTCAATTTTTTTCGCAATAAACGTCCACTTCACAAGAGTGAAGGATGCGGTAATTTATTATATTTCAAAGAATTCAAGACATTTAGAAAAAGTAACACATTTTCAAACCATTTTGGACTCAATTCAAGTTGAATTTTGTCGAGTAGTGTAGCCAGTGACGCTGCACAATACGAATTTCTGTAAATCAAACTATTTTTCAATTATATTGTCGTCTTTTACTGAATTAAAAATGTCTATGCTTTGCATACAAATGCCGCTTCAGACTGTTTATATGGTGGCCAGCTAGTTTTGCAGCATATATGTTGTGTGTTGAGTGTTTTATATTTTAATCCAGTTTGAAAAAGCAATTCACTTTGTGACTTATTTCGACAAACATGTAACTTTAAATGAACACTCATTGCGAACTTTTATATGTACATATGAGCAACACACTTACTCTGTACTCTATACACACGCGCAACACACTTACATACTCAAAATAACTTTTCCCTCGTTTTTAAGAATAAAAGGTCCCTTCTGAACAGATGAGCCGAGCGAACGAACCAAAACGCTCGTTGATTGAACGAAGAGCGAGCCAAAACAGACCGAAGTTTGAGGGTTGTTTTTTGACAGCTTCGCACACGATGCCCTGGACAAGTGACTTTTTAGGTGCCGTTTACACTGAGGCTGCGTCTTGATTCTTTGCGTCTTCCTAGAAACTAAGTTTTTTTTACATAGGTTTAGCATAGGGCCCTAGTGATGGCAAAAAGTTGCGTCGTTTTTCGACGCAACTGCGTTTTGGTATTTCTTTGCGCATATCAGCAATTTTCGTACTTTTCTGCCTAATCAGCGGAACTATCACCACTAATAACAACAAAAAACAGCAGATTCAAATTTAAATTTTGCCGCGTAAAATTTTTAACTGAGTAAAAAGGGGCAAAAATTCATGTAATGGCTAGAACAAATTGCTTAACATAATTTAATTATTAAAAAAAGCATTTCATCAATATAGTTGATTTCAAATTTTTTGCTGTAAATCCCATGTCTTTGAATCTTTTTCACTGTTTCCGTGATCTTCTCAGGGTAAGAAAGTCTGCTTGCAGATACTTCTCAGCGAGTTGAGCAACTACCCCGCGACAAAACTGCAGTAATATATGGCAGACAAAAGCCCTTGACACACCAAATAGACTCCCGTGAGATATTCCTCAGGCGATTCTAGGCAATAAAGGGCTATGGCTATTCTCTTCTCCAGAGGGATTGTCAGTCGAAAAGGAGTTTGATTCGTTTTGAGATTGGGCAACAGTCCAACGAGAATGTTGAAGTACTCCTTTCCATGCAGAAATTTTCCTTAAAAAAGGCATCGGAGTTCTCCACAACATCTTCCTCCCAAAATGAACCATATCGTGGCTATTGCAATGAAGAATACATTATTTAATTGAAAAGAGAGAACATTGTCTGCTCTTTACCTACAAGAGTCCAGACGCAAGGTGGACGTCGCAGTTGCAAGATGAATTGCAACTTTTCTGAGGATAGCCCAGACACTTCCATGCACTTCAATAGATTCGATTCATTTTGCGCCACCGCAGATAAAAGAATTAGCTCTTTTTCTGACATATTTTGTTGATTGTAAACGGCAAATCTGCTTCTCTGCGTCTTCTCCGATATCGATAGGTAACGCACCAAGTGTAAAAAGCCTATAAAATGACTTTTTCTGATAGCTTTCAATATTTATAATTTTTTAAAATATTTTGTTTTTTTTTTCTAGGTTTAGTTTTTTATTTAAGAATTAATTACAAGAATTAAACCTATGTAAAAAAAACTGAGTTTCTAGGAAGACGCAAAGAATCAAGACGCAGCCTCAGTGTAAACGGCACCTTAGGCGACAGCAGAAATATCGTGCTGACTAGTGTTATTCAATTAATTTGTTACAAAAAATGTGATAAGTGAAGAACCGCTCTACCGATTTTCTGCAAACTTCACATAAACCATCTACTAAATAGTCCAAACAGAGCCATAATATTTCTATTTGGTTTGGATAGATTTAAAAAACATAAAAATATTAAATACATTAATTTAAAAAAAAACTTTTTGATTAAAGGCTGGTATCCAGCACCGCGAAATTTTACTGAAAGCAAGCTGCTCATTATTTCGGATATGTGGAACTCAGCTAATGTAATGTGACCAAGAACCTAAAAAGTGATTTGCCACTCTCATGAATCAGCTGTGTTTTGTAAACAGCGCCAATTTTGAAAATTAAACTACAATTAAAAAAAGGAATGAAAGTAATTCTGACGATGAAGTGATTGTGTTGGTAGCGGCACATATGGTTATAAGACGAAGTACAGCACAGTTGGAGGCGCCAAAATGTCCAAATTATCAAAATGCTCATTTTCCGTGATCCGCTAAATACATGATATTGCATTAATTGCTTTTATTAAAGCAATCCTCTCCTCACTTTAAACATTTGCATATCTCTTTTTGGTTTTGCGCACATATTTTACCCCCACCTTTCACTTTGACTTCAGTAGAAATAGGCACATATATTTTACTGGCACCCCTATCAGCTGTTCTCACAGTCCACATTCGTGTGAATATCGATACTATCGATACAAATTCGTGGATCCCGTTTACGTTGCTGGATACTGACTCCAGGAAAACACAAACGAAAAATTACTGGCCCCGTTTTTTTTATATGAAGTTTGGCAGTAATTTTTAGTTTCCGCGGTGCTGGATACCCAGCTTAAACTGCACCCTTTAAAAAAAACCATAGTTCCTTCAAAAATTAAAAAATTCCAAAATCGATTAGAAAAAGTAGGATTGGTTCACAGTGGGAAGAAAAAAGTAAAATTTTGTTGACTTGTGTAATATGAGAACCTCCCCTTTAAACACGGATTGTGATATCCGAGACCACTAACCATACAATAAATTGTATGGTTAGTGCCGAGACCCAGCCCCTGTAGTTGCGGGCCGTGAAAATAATAAATAATAATAAATAAATAATATTATAAAAATAATATTTTATTATAATAAAATAAAACCTCGACTAATTTTTACATTTTCTGCTACATTTCTACATACACATGTATAACTACATATTCGAGACGTGGAAATGTGTGCGAGAGAGAGAGGGCATGTGTAAGCGCTTGGCAGGCGTTGCGTAGCGACTGAAATTTAATTTGTTCCTTCTGGCTATAATAATGATCCGACCTGATCCAGATTTGGCAATCTGCTAGATACGGTTATTTTTCATGATGCTGCGTTTTTACTTTTCTTGTATACTTTTCTTGCCGATAAGGTCCCACCAACAGCCAAATTTAGTAAAAGAGAGATCAGATCAAGATGTGATTGCAAAGATAGTGGGGACAAGGGGTCACTGTAGGAAACGCTGTAACGTCATCAGCATACATTAGGACACGGGAATGAGATAACATTTGTGAAAGATCGTTAATAAATAGGTTAAATAGCAAGGGACCCAGATGGCTACCGTGAGGAACCCCCGATGAGACAATAACAGGTTTAGAGAGAGAGGAGTTAAAGCAGACACGTTGAGAACGGTTACAAAGGTAGGAATTACTCCAATATAGACGCTTAGTCGGAAACCCTAGAAGAGACAGTTTATGAATAAGTTTATGAATTATGATTGACGGAGTCGAAGGCTTTACTAAAGTCAGTGTTCAGGGCAGCCGCTAACTTCCGCAGCGCACTGTGGAGAGCGCTCTGGAGAGCGTATCGCGCCCGACTCACTCACGTACGCTCTTGCACACGGCACTCAGGAGAGCCGCCCAGAGCTCGGGCGGCCACTAGCTTGAGCGGGGTTTTTCAGTTCTGGCTCCCACCCCCGCTACGATCGTTCGACGTCTTTCGGACTACATATATACGATACCTACATATATACATACATATACATAAACATTAGTGAACATATAACCGAAATAAACTTAAGAAAACGAAGTGGAATTCCTGAACGCGCTGGTTTCATTTGCCTGGCTTGGGATTGGGAATACCTGGTGATCCGCCCCCTACAAACAGTCAGTATAAACGACATCAGTTTGACACTGTTTAGCTAATCGCGAAGTTACGAAGGTGGAAAATTCAAGGAGATTAGTAGAAACTGAGCGACGTTTAATGAATCCATGCTGTGATTCAGAGAATACAGAACTACAAAAATGTTGCAGCTGAGAGCTGACGATTTTTTCAAAGAGTTTAGGAATGGCAGATAAGTTGGAGATACAGCGGTAATTAGAGACATCAGATTTAGATCCCTTTTTATGAAAGGGAACTATATAGGATTCTTTCCAGACGGTGGAAAAGTCACCAGTCTTGAGAGACAAGTTGAAAAGTTTTAAGAGAGGCATACAAAGAGATTCTGCACAAAGTTTAAGAACAGCACTCGGAACCGAGTCTGGCCCAGTGTAGAACGCAAACGTGCACGATTTTAAAGTTGTTAGTAGACCATCATAGTCGATGAAGGGGGGAAGGATACAGCTAGAACTATTTAAAGGGATAGGATAAGAGTAACTACTGCTAAAGTCATTAGATGAGGCTAGGATAGAGGGAAAGCTAATAGACGGGACAGAGTACCAACTTTGGAAAAAGGAAGCGAGCAGATCAGCAATATTACAATCGTTATCAGCATAATTACCATTTAAGTGTAGAGAAGAAGGAAATTGGCAAGATTTGGGTTTAGAATTAACAAACCTGAAGAATTTTTTAGGCTCGGATGTACATATGTACATATATATAATCAATGCCAAGCCAATAGGTAATTTCGCTTTTATTTTAGCTGTTATTGCTTTGGCATTGTTACCTGGTCTTCGGATGAATCCACTTCCCTAGGTGCTGCTGACTCAGTATGGTGGTGTCAAATGTCGGCTGGTCTTTTTTCCTTTACCTTCTCAAGCTGGTCTTTGGTCTTTGATATCGTTCCTCTTTTTTGGTTAAGGGTTAGTTTAACGGCACTCTATCCACGGTTATTTGCGAACAGCGCTCTGGTCCAAACGAACGATTTGCGACTCGAAATTTGTTTTGCGAAAGCTAATTTCAAGGTTAGGTTAGGTTAGGTTAACCCGGACGACCCTCCTGGGGTCTCTCATAGGCCAGTATGGCCCTTAGTAATCCGGTTGATTATGGACCTTGTTACGCGGGTGCTAGTGATGGTTTTATATCACCTAAGATTGAGGTGTTCTTGGCGAAGGCCAGCAGTTCCTTTGGCGACCTCCTGGAGGCATCGTCTAGCGATGTCAGCGTCGGTGCGCCCAGGTACCTTATCCTGGCCCGTGAGAGAGCCGGGCAGCTGCAGATTAGATGTTCCAGGGTTTTGATAGCCCCAAGGTCCTCGCATTTCCTGCAGCTGCTCCTGTCGGTGATGTTTAGTTTGGCTGCGTGTGATGCGGCCAGGCAGTGACCTGTCAGTATTCCCACCAGCAGTCTGCAATCTTTCCGTGGAAGGTGCAGCAGATAGTGGTTGAGTTTCTCGCTGCGTTTTTTGCACATGATTTTCGAGACTCTGCAGTTGGTCGTGTTCCTCCACCTGCTCTCGTTTTCTCGTTTAGCCACCGTTTCTAGATCGCTCTGTAGCGTTCTGAGTGAGACAGGTACATTTTCTGCTCTTTCTCTCGCCAGCCCGACGCCTTCCTTAGCCAGAACGTCCGCCGCTTCATTTCCTTCAATGCCCTGGTGGCTGGGGACCCAGTAGATCCGCACTGACTTGGTCGTGCATAGTGAGTCCAATGCTTCCCTGCTCGCCAGGACACTTCTAGAACTGACCGTGGACGACTGCATGGATTTTATCGCCGCTTGGCTGTCTACAAACAGATTGACCACGTCATGTGATCGCCCTGCTTGTTGTGCAACCTCCGCTGCTTTCCTGATGGCAAAGACTTCCGCCTGAAATATGCTGCAGTGGTCTGGTAGCTTGTATGCCAGCCCTATTTCGGGGTCTGTGCAGAATATACCAGCTCCTACTCCTCCTACCATCTTGGAGCCGTCTGTATATATATTGAGATGTTCGATCTGGCCTTTTTTCCATTCTTCCGGTCCCAGAAATGCGTTTGTGTTGATGTCGAGACACGTTCGAGGGGTCATGTAGTCCGTATTACTGATCATGTCCCTGCCGATTGAACTGTGCCCGTATGCTTGTGGCCACATGTTTCCTTAGGCAATGAGGCGCTGAGCGGCCTTTCCAGCCGTCAGATGCGCATGGATATCCAGGGGGTCAATTCCGAGAATGGTTTCGAGTGCTTTTGTTGGGGTTGATCTCAGTGCCCCCGTGATGCAGAGCAGTGCCTGTCGCTGAGTCTTTTCCATAAGCTTGTGGTACGTTTTCTTTTTAGTAGCTTGCCACCGCACTAAGACTCCATACAGCAGAGTTGGTCGCACCACCGATATGTAGATCCAATGCATTAGAATAGGTGACAGGCCCCATGTGCAGCTGAGCATCTTTTTTGATGCATATAGCGCAATGGTGGCCTTCTTCACCCTTTCCACTACATTGGGTCTCCATGCCAGCTTGCTGTCCAGTACTGTGCCTAGGTATTTGACTTGTGTTTTTGGGGTTAGCTTGTTTGATCGATTTTCGGGGGGATCCATGACGGTACCTTGTACCTCTTGGTGAAGAGGATGAGGTCCGTCTTGTCCGCGTTGATACTGAGTCCTACTTCGTTCGCCCACTCACATATCTCCCTGAGTGTGTTTTCCATTATGGAGCTGAGTGTCGATGGACATACACCCGTAATAAGTATGCTTATGTCATCTGCATAGGCTGTTATTTTTGGGGCTCTCCTTTCGAATCTCTTAATTAGGTCGTCGACTACCAGGTTCCACAGGAGGGGCGACAGTACTCCACCCTGTGGTGTGCCTCTGTGTGCCCCTCTTACTATGGAGGCGGTACCCCATTCCGATTGAACCCGTCTACAACTTAGGAGATTCTTTATCCAGTAGTTGATTGCCGGGTGTGCGTTGGTTGCTTCTAAGCGACCCATTATTGCGCTTGTGGCCACGTTGTTGAATTCTCCGGATATATCGACAAATACTCCTAGTGCATATTTCTTGGTATTGAGGGCTTTCTCGACATTAGCTACTAGCGAGTGTAGTGCTGTTTCTACCGATTTCCCTTTCGTGTACGCATGCTGGTTGCTTGACATCAGTCCCCCTACTTCCTCTCTGATGTGTAACTCCAGCAGCTTTTCTAGCGTTTTTAGTAGAAAGGAGGTGAGGCTTATCGGTCTATAATCCTTGGGATTAACATGGCTGCACTTTCCTGCCTTCGGCAGGAAGACAACTCTTGAAGTTCTCCAATGTATAGGTATATAGCCTGTCCTCTAGCATGCCGTATAGATAGCGAAAAGCCATGGGGTGATCACCTCTTTGGCCACCTGCAACATGGCTGGAAATATCCCATCCAGTCCAGGTGCTTTAATGCCTATAATGGAGTCTATGGCCCATTGGATTTTCTTGTGGGTTACTAGTCCTGTGGGGATGGTTTGTTCCTCTGTCGCTGGGTCATGTTGCGTTGTGGCATCAGTGACCTCGGTGCATCCAGGGAAGTGTGCCTCCATTAGTGCTGTCAGGGCTTCTTCGCTGCTCTCTGACCATTATCCATTGTTGAGCTTGAGCTGACTCTGTATGGTGGGCTGCTTGGAGAGCAGCTTCCTGAGTCTTGCCGTTTCGGGCACCTTCTCGATGTTGGAGCAGAAGTTCCTCCACGAGCTGCGTTGTGCCTTGCGTATCCCTTTTTTGTAGTTTCTGAGTAGGTTCCTGTATTCCTCGTTTATAAACTCTTCATTCGCTTGTTTGGCGAGCTTGAAGAATTCCCGGACGTTGTTTCTAAGGAGGGAGAGCTCTCTGTTCCACCAGAGTGGCTTGTTCTTCTTTTTAGTACTCGAGGGTGGGCATGCTGCACGGTACCCGCCCTAAGCTAATTTCAAGGTCCATGCTAGAATTTCGAACGAATACAAAAATATATAAGCCTTTAATCAGGGTTTGGGACACGGGAACTCGCGGGGTGGGCCAGTGCTGTGGGCGACGAAAAACACGACCGTTTGAGAAGTATTTTGTATGACGATTGTTCCAGTTCCAGTTATTTCAGTACGTATGCGGCCGAGAATGTTGCTAAACACAAAAATGTCGCTTCTAGGCGGTAGGGCTGTACCGACACTGCTAATGCTAAAACGTCGAGTTGGCAAACCCGCCAGAAATCAAATCTAAAAAATAAAACCTAAATACATAATCAAAACTGTTATTATTTCTTCCGGCATATTAATATAACCCTGGTCCCCGTCCCGGGGTTCGGTTCCCGGTAATGTGTATCTGTAGCTGATTCGGTATGTATAATCCAAGTTAATACTACACGGCTCGGATCGTAAGAAAAAAAATCAGTTCGATTTAATAGCTCATTCTACACTTTTCTTTTAAAGTCTTACATGAGAAGTTTAGCTTAAGCCGTCTTTAAAGTGTATTGACATCACTTTTTGTTAACTTTTTAGAAATGAAAAGTTTTAAAGTTTAACTTGTCTCTTAACGAAAGTTATATGTATATTAAATCGTGACCCACATAAAAGAAAACTAAAGAAAACAAAACAAAATGTTCATAATTTTCGAATTTTATTTTATCTATTTTTAATTTAATAGGTATTAAAGAATACAAATAAACAAATCTATTTATGTGGCTAAACAAATTGGCGGCTCTTTAAAAACTCAAGCATGTCTTGAATATTGGCATTGACCTGGGGTTGTGTCAGCTGTTGTCCATTTAGCATATTATTGGGCATGGCCATTCCAGAAAGAAGTGGTAAAATACTACCTTGAGAATTTGGCTGCTGAACCAAATGTTGTAAAAACATGTCTTGCTGCTGTTGAGGAAGTGGGGGTAGTATTTGATTTTGTGGAAAAGATGAAAACTGTCTGAATGACAGTATAGCCGGATCCATGGCAGTCCAGTCAGGACAACTATAAACTATTAAATATACAAAAGTAGACGCCTTATTATTATACCTTACAACTTCTTTTCATTCCACAATATATTTCGACTTTCCTTGAAGAAACGAAAATCCAAGTACCCAAGTACCCTCGATAGACCGCGATTTTTCAAGAGTTAACGTTTATATTTGTATATATGAGCCACATTTGTGTCTGTGAAAATACATTTTCGGGCGACAACGATGGCGACCCAAAACTAATGCCCACATTGGCAGACCTAAGAAAAAGCATGGCCGTCAGCCATCGGTAGTTACAGAAGGACTAACGTAGGATTGGTTTGGGCTAAGCAATGCCCTAGGAACGCTCTAGAATAAGGAGGGTCACCCGCCGCATAAAGTCGACTGGAAACAAGTCCTGGTACAGTGTAGTCTCTGCCATGGATGCTAGCTTATGATAGTCAGGCGGAGAAGAAAACTCACAGTAAAATTACTCCAATCCGAAAGTAAAAGTGTCATATTTCGAAGGATGCATGGCCGAGGGGGTTGCTTGTTCGCTGGGTTAGACGAGGCTTGCCGGAGCAAGCAGGCTCTGTCTATTAATATTAAAAATACCCCAAATAAACTCGGTGCTTATCTTAACGTATCGGAGGGACAAAACCATCCCTCTACCTCATCACATTGGAAACCAGGTCTAAACAAAACGGGGAGGAGACCAAATTGATTCACCGTTTCGAGGTAGGAAGCGCTGCGAGGATAACTCCAAGGAGCCAATTGGGCTAATGCACTTCGAAGGGGCCCCAAGGGCTGCCAAGCAGAGCAAAATCAATGCTTCCATCCTAGAAAATTACGATCAAGTATTTATAGTTTCTATACATGTGGGTGAGATTTGACTGCATGTGTGCACACGATTCTTATATGTCCTAGGTCTGCCTGTCTGTTTTGGTTTTTTAGTCAAGGAAGTCATATTTTTTAAGTAAAAAGTATTTTCTGTATTCTCTGATGTAGTTTCGCTGGGGCCCAAAATGATAGATTTTATAGATTTAAAAGTTTTTAACGAATTATGGCTTTTTACCTCGGTTTAGTTTTTTTTAAAAGAATTTTTTAAAATTTGGGTTTTGTGAAAAATAGAAGCACAACCTCTGGAAAAGAAATACCAGATCACAGAAATAAAAACAAATTCTTAAAAAAAAAATTTGATTTTCCAAATCTATCGGAAGAGTGTGAAAAAAACTTTAATTTTGTCGGATAGTGTAATTTGTAGATTGCAGTTTGCAAGTATTTACAACATATAGCTTTAGAAAATAGTAATAATAGTTGCTTCAAGTAAATTATTCATAACTTTTTTCACAGCAAATCTTGTACCATTGCAAAGTCGTGGGGGATAAAGATACCGCAGCATAACTACGGTGGCTCTAACTTGTACATGTAAATATTATGGCAGCAATCCAGATAAATCCAATGAATTCAGATATTTTACGTATGCGAAACCATTTCTCCTGGGATGGAATTCAAAATAGATTGTTTGATCTCATTGACATCTTTATTCGTTTCGGGCAAAATTGTTCTTTCCCTCAACCAGTCATGGTTTCTATAATTCTTTCTTCGTCTTTAAAGAAATTATTTGGAAGCGTTATGAAGCCAGAATTGTTAACGGGAAGTATGCCATTACCAATGTCTGGAAAACACATCTACTAAAGCATCGCTTTGTAATTGAACACTTGTCATTTGTTTTCACAGAGCGCCATAATTTGGATGTTTTCAAACACGCAATAATTTCATCAGTAGCAGTTCCTAGTTTAACTACAGGCAAGTTTTGTCTGAAATCACCTGCTAACAATATCAATTCACCAACAAACAATCGATTACACTAGTCAACACGGCATTTCGGCTATGGCCCAAAATGATGTAGATGTCACGGCAATTGAACATAAAACATTATCCTCAAAAGGCCAAATTGAATCCAAACAACTTATTAGCATTTCAGAAAGCGAAACGAGCTAAAATTCAAAAAAGGTATTGAAGTATTGTATTGAAGTATGACAAACAATTACACATTTTTAAAAATTCTTTAAAAAAACTACTCCATGAAAAAAAAAATTCTTTAACATTCTTTAAAAACATTTTTACACATCCAAATCTATCAGAAAAAGTCATTTTTGGCGACAACGGAAAAGTCGTGTCGACTAGTGTTATCGGCTCAGTAGCCGATAAGGTCCCACCAACAGCCAAATTTAGGTTAGAGAAAAGCCGGTAGCCCAACAATTCCCAATTAGAGCTATTTAAATTAAATTAAGTTATTGATTAAGATAATTTTGCCCATATTAGAACTAGTATCAAAGGAAAACAGATGGAAAAATTGGTTATAGTTACGGCAAAGGCTACGGAAAGATTCATAATGTATCGAAGATGTACAGGCAAGTGAGCATATCTGAACATGAACGTAACTTTCAACTCATAGTATGGCGAGAAAATCCGTCTGATGAGTTGCAAATATTCCGGTTAACTACCGGAAGAGTAGTTAGAAAGACAGAGTTGGAGATGAAGAGGAAAGTAATGCCTAGTCGGGCGGCAAGGAACATTAATACTAATAAGGCTGATGAGGGCAGTCGATTCGACCTCACCAGAGAGAAGCTTATGGGGGAAGATAACTCCTTGGCAGATTCTACGGGATTTAAGAGAGTGGAGGTTAATTAAGCGGAACCTACTTTCATAAGAAGGGAGATGGATCGAAGGGTCCCAATTGATTCCGCGGAGAGCAAAGATGAGGAACTGCTTTTGTATTGATTCGAGCATATCCTGAAATTTTTGGTAGTGAGGAGACCAGACACAAGAACCATTATCCAAGATAGGCCGGACCAGAGAAACATACAGAAGTTTTGTGGTATACGGGTCTGTAAATTCCTTAGACCATCTTTTGACAAATCCTAGGACTCCTTTGGCTTTGTTAGGGATAGTAGAGATATGAGAGTTGAAACATAGATTAGGTACAAAGGTAATGCCCAAGGCGTTAACTTTGAGAGGCTGGATATACGAATGCGTATGGATATAAAAAGAAACCGTGGGTATGTAGTTCGAAAATGACTCTGACCGATCGTAACGGGGGTGGGAGCGAGAACTGAAAACTCCCGCTCAAGCTAGTGGCCGCCCGAGCGCCGGGCGGCTCTCCTGAGTGCCGTGTGCAAGAGCGTACGAGAGCGAGTCGGGCGCGGAGCGCTCTCCAGAGCGCTCTCCACAGTGCGCTGCTTAAGTTTGCGGCTGCCCTGAACGGAGGCGTTGTGGGATAATGTTATTGATTGAGTAATCGAAAAGGTATGGCTTATTGCGGTGAAAAGTCATAATATTGCATTTAGAAATGTTAAGAGGTAGAACGTTGATTAAGCACCAGTTGTTAAGAGCGTCAAGATCTGATTGCATAGATAGTGGGGACAAGGGGTCACTGTAGGAAAAACATAGCTTTACATCATCAGCATACATTAGGACACGGGAATGAGATAACATTTGAGGAAGATCATGATTGACGTCTTTACTAAAGTCAGTATAAACGACATCAGTTTGACACTGTTTAGCAAATCCCGAAGTTACAAAGGTGGAAAATTCAAGGAGATTAGTAGAAACTGAGCGACGTTTAATGAATCACAGCATGGTGATTCAGATAATACAGAACTACAAACATTTTGCAGCTGAGAGGTGATGATTTTTTCGAAGAGTTTAGGAATGGCAGATAAGTTGGAAATACAGCGGTAGTTAGAGACATCAGATTTAGATCAGTTTTTATGAAAGGGAACTATATAGGATTCTTTCCAGACGGTGGCAAATCACCAGTCTCGAGAGACAAGTTGAAAAGTTTTAGGAAAGGCACACAAAGAGATTCTGCACAAAGTTTAAGAACAGCACTCGGAACCGAGTCTGGCCCAGTGGGGAACGAAAGCTTGCACGATTTTAAATTTGTTAAGACACCATCAGAGTCGATAAAGGGGGTGTTGAGCTAATACGCTTTTTCACTAGCTGTTGCGATGTGTTGTTTAAATAAAGGGTCGAGCGGTTAAATTAGTAATAGGTACAGTTTATTGGTATATAAGTATGTAGACCGAAGAATGCGTATATACATATGGATGTGTATTTAGGCGAATTATGTATGAGAGACCGATTAAAGATCGATGCAGCGAATATGGTAAGATACGATACGATCAGCTCCAGACTATATGTAGACCGACGTATTGCGTATGTACATATATGTATGTGGGTAAACGATCGATGCGATTTAATAACGACGAAAGACGGTCTGATGGCCACGAAGATCAGCTCAAGACAGCATGAGTGCTAGGTGCAGACTGTGTAAGTGAGAGATGCCGACTATATGAGTGATAGATTCAGACTCATTAAGGGCAGGCGGGCCGAATTGCCCGTGCCATAATGTAAGCAAGCGAACGATGATCCGAGAGAGCGATAATGAAAGATCGAGAGAGCGACGAAGAAGGCGATGATCCGAGAGAGCGATGTATAGGCTGCTGCCGTGCGGAAACTTAAGTCAAGGTACAATGGTACAAAGATGCAGTGGGCAGTACAAAATGGCAAACAATAATAGGCATTTAATTTACTGCTGCACCACTGACTATGACATAATTTATGTCGACTAAATATCGGGCTGGGAAACCCAACAGGGGGGAAGGATATAGTTAGAACTATTGAAAGGGATAGGATATGAGTAACTACTACTAAAGTCGTTCGATGAGGCTAGGATAGAGGGAAAGTTAATAGAAGGGACAGAGTAGCAACGTTGGAAAAAGGAAGCGAACAGATCAGCAATATCACAATCCCTATCAGCATAACTACCATTTAAGTGTAGAGTAGAAGGAAATTGGCAAGATTTGCGTTTAGAATTAACAAACCTGAAGAATTTTTTAGGCTCGGATGTACATATGTACATATATATAATCAATGCCAAGCCAATAGGTAATTTCGCTTTTATTTTAGCTGTTATTGCTTTGGCATTGTTACCTGGTCTTCGGATGAATCCACTTCCCTAGGTGCTGCTGACTCAGTATGGTGGTGTCAAATGTCGGCTGGTCTTTTTTCCTTCACCTTCTCAAGCTGGTCTTTGGTCTTTGATATGGTTCCTCTTTTTTGGTTAAGGGTTAGTTTAACGGCTTTCTATCCACGGTTATTTGCGAACAGCGCTCTGGTCCAAACGAACGATTTGCGACACGAAATTTGTTTTGCGAAAACTAATTTCAAGGTCCATGCTAGAATTTCGAACGAATACAAATATATTTAAGCCTTTAATCAGGTTTTGGGACAATGGAACTCGCGTGGTGGGCCAGTGCTGTGGGCGACGAAAAACACGACCGTTTAAGAAGTATATATAACCCTGGTCCCCGTCCCGGGGTTCGGTTCCCGGTAATGTGTATCTGTAGCTGATTCGGTATGTATAATCCAAGTTAATACTACACGGCTCGGATCGTAAGAAAAAAAATCAGTTCGATTTAATAGCTCATTCTACACTTTTCTTTTAAAGTCTTACATGAGAAGTTTAGCTTAAGCCGTCTTTAAAGTGTATTGACATCACTTTTTGTTAACTTTTTAGAGTTTAGTTTTTTTTAGTTTTAAAGTTTAACTTGTCTCTTAACGAAAGTTATATGTATATTAAATCGTGACCCACATAAAAGAAAACTAAAGAAAACAAAACAAAACGTTCATAATTTTCGAATTTTATTTTATCTATTTTTAATTTAATAAGTATTAAAGAATACAAATAAACAAATCTATATATGTGGCTAAACAAATTGGCGGCTCTTTAAAAACTCAAGCATGCCTTGAACATTGGCATTGACCTGGGGTTGTGTCAGCTGTTGTCCATTTAGCATATTATTGGGCATGGCCATTCCAGAAAGAAGTGGCTGTGGTTGACTGTTGAAACCTAAAAAAAAAATGAAAGTAAACAGATAAATAGATTGTTATCTGCTCCTTCTCTGAATAAAATACTACCTTGAGAATTTGGCTGCTGAACCAAATGTTGTAAAAACATGTCTTGCTGCTGTTGAGGATGTGGGGGTAGTATTTGATTTTGTGGAAAAGATGAAAACTGTCTGAATGACAGTATAGCCGGATCCATGGCAGTCCAGTCAGGACAACTATAAACTATTAAATATACAAAAGTAGACGCCTTATTATTATACCTTACAACTTCTTTTCATTCCACAATATATTTCGACTTTCCTTGAAGAAACGAAAATCCAAGTACCCAAGTACCCTCGATAGACCGCGATTTTTCAAGAGTTAACGTTTATATTTGTATATATGAGCCACATTTGTGTCTGTGAAAATACATTTTCGGGCGACAACGATGGCGACCCAAAACTAATGCCCACATTGGCAGACCTAAGAAAAAGCATGGCCGTCAGCCATCGGTAGTTACAGAAGGACTAACGTAGGATTGGTTTGGGCTAAGCAATGCCCTAGGAACGCTCTAGAATAAGGAGGGTCACCCGCCGCATAAAGTCGACTGGAAACAAGTCCTGGTACAGTCAAGTCTCTGCCATGGATGCTAGCTTATGATAGTCAGGCGGAGAAGAAAACTCACAGTAAAATTACTCCAATCCGAAAGTAAAAGTGTCATATTTCGAAGGATGCATGGCCGAGGGGGTTGCTTGTTCGCTGGGTTAAACGAGGCTTGCCGGAGCAAGCAGGCTCTGTCTATTAATATTAAAAATACCCCAAATAAACTCGGTGGTTATCTTAACGTATCGGAGGGACAAAACCATCCCTCTACCTCATCACATTGGAAACCAGGTCTAAACAAAACGGGGAGGAGACCAAATTGATTCACCGTTTCGAGGTAGGAAGCGCTGCGAGGATAACTCCAAGGAGCCAATTGGGCTAATGCACTTCGAAGGGGCCCCAAGGGCTGCCAAGCAGAGCAAAATCACTGCTTCCATCCTAGAAAATTACGATCAAGTATTTATAGTTTCTATACATGTGGGTGAGATTTGACTGCATGTGTGCACACGATTCTTATATGTCCTAGGTCTGCCTGTCTGTTTTGGTTTTTTAGTCAAGGAAGTCATATTTTTTAAGTAAAAAGTATTTTCTGTATTCTCTGAGGTAGTTTCGCTGGGGCCCAAAATGATAGATTTTGGAGATTTAAAAGTTTTTAACGAATTATGGCTTTTTACCTCGGTTTAGTTTTTTTTAAAAGAATTTTTTAAAATTTGGGTTTTGTGAAAAATAGAAGCACAACCTCTGGAAAAGAAATACCAGATCACAGAAATAAAAACAAATTCTTAAAAAAAAAAATTTGATTTTCCAAATCTATCGGAAGAGTGTGAAAAAAACTTTAATTTTGTCGGATAGTGTAATTTGTAGATTGCAGTTTGCAAGTATTTACAACATATAGCTTTAGAAAATAGTAATAATAGTTGCTTCAAGTAAATTATTCATAACTTTTTTCACAGCAAATCTTGTACCATTGCAAAGTCGTGGGGGATAAAGATACCGCAGCATAACTACGGTGGCTCTAACTTGTACATGTAAATATTATGGCAGCAATCCAGATAAATCCAATGAATTCAGATATTTTACGTATGCGAAACCATTTCTCCTGGGATGGAATTCAAAATAGATTGTTTGATCTCATTGACATCTTTATTCGTTTCGGGCAAAATTGTTCTTTCCCTCAACCAGTCATGGTTTCTATAATTCTTTCTTCGTCTTTAAAGAAATTATTTGGAAGCGTTATGAAGCCAGAATTGTTAACGGGAAGTATGCCATTACCAATGTCTGGAAAACACATCTACTAAAGCATCGCTTTGTAATTGAACACTTGTCATTTGTTTTCACAGAGCGCCATAATTTGGATGTTTTCAAACACGCAATAATTTCATCAGTAGCAGTTCCTAGTTTAACTACAGGCAAGTTTTGTCTGAAATCACCTGCTAACAATATCAATTCACCAACAAACAATCGATTACACTAGTCAACACGGCATTTCGGCTATGGCCCAAAATGATGTAGATGTCACGGCAATTGAACATAAAACATTATCCTCAAAAGGCCAAATTGAATCCAAACAACTTATTAGCATTTCAGAAAGCGAAACGAGCTAAAATTCCAAAAAGGTATTGAAGTATTGTATTGAAGTATGACAAACAATTACACATTTTTTAAAAATTCTTTAAAAAAACTACTCCATGAAAAAAAAAAAATTCTTTAACATTCTTTAAAAACATTTTTACACATCCAAATCTATCAGAAAAAGTCATTTTTGGCGACAACGGAAAAGTCGTGTCGACTAGTGTTATCGGCTCAGTAGCCGATAAGGTCCCACCAACAGCCAAATTTAGGTTAGAGAAAAGCCGGTAGCCCAACAATTCCCAATTAGAGCTATTTAAATTAAATTAAGTTATTGATTAAGATAATTTTGCCCATATTAGAACTAGTATCAAAGGAAAACAGATGGAAAAATTGGTTATAGTTACGGCAAAGGCTACGGAAAGATTCATAATGTATCGAAGATGTACAGGCAAGTGAGCATATCTGAACATGAACGTAACTTTCAACTCATAGTATGGCGAGAAAATCCGTCTGATGAGTTGCAAATATTCCGGTTAACTACCGGAAGAGTAGTTAGAAAGACAGAGTTGGAGATGAAGAGGAAAGTAATGCCTAGTCGGGCGGCAAGGAACATTAATACTAATAAGGCTGATGAGGGCAGTCGATTCGACCTCACCAGAGAGAAGCTTATGGGGGAAGATAACTCCTTGGCAGATTCTACGGGATTTAAGAGAGTGGAGGTTAATTAAGCGGAACCTACTTTCATAAGAAGGGAGATGGATCGAAGGGTCCCAATTGATTCCGCGGAGAGCAAAGATGAGGAACTGCTTTTGTATTGATTCGAGCATATCCTGAAATTTTTGGTAGTGAGGAGACCAGACACAAGAACCATTATCCAAGATAGGCCGGACCAGAGAAACATACAGAAGTTTTGTGGTATACGGGTCTGTAAATTCCTTAGACCATCTTTTGACAAATCCTAGGACTCCTTTGGCTTTGTTAGGGATAGTAGAGATATGAGAGTTGAAACATAGATTAGGTACAAAGGTAATGCCCAAGGCGTTAACTTTGAGAGGCTGGATATACGAATGCGTATGGATATAAAAAGAAACCGTGGGTATGTAGTTCGAAAATGACTCTGACCGATCGTAACGGGGGTGGGAGCGAGAACTGAAAACTCCCGCTCAAGCTAGTGGCCGCCCGAGCGCCGGGCGGCTCTCCTGAGTGCCGTGTGCAAGAGCGTACGAGAGCGAGTCGGGCGCGGAGCGCTCTCCAGAGCGCTCTCCACAGTGCGCTGCTTAAGTTTGCGGCTGCCCTGAACGGAGGCGTTGTGGGATAATGTTATTGATTGAGTAATCGAAAAGGTATGGCTTATTGCGGTGAAAAGTCATAATATTGCATTTAGAAATGTTAAGAGGTAGAACGTTGATTAAGCACCAGTTGTTAAGAGCGTCAAGATCTGATTGCATAGATAGTGGGGACAAGGGGTCACTGTAGGAAAAACATAGCTTTACATCATCAGCATACATTAGGACACGGGAATGAGATAACATTTGAGGAAGATCATGATTGACGTCTTTACTAAAGTCAGTATAAACGACATCAGTTTGACACTGTTTAGCAAATCCCGAAGTTACAAGGGTGGAAAATTCAAGGAGATTAGTAGAAACTGAGCGACGTTTAATGAATCACAGCATGGTGATTCAGATAATACAGAACTACAAACATTTTGCAGCTGAGAGGTGATGATTTTTTCGAAGAGTTTAGGAATGGCAGATAAGTTGGAAATACAGCGGTAGTTAGAGACATCAGATTTAGATCAGTTTTTATGAAAGGGAACTATATAGGATTCTTTCCAGACGGTGGCAAATCACCAGTCTCGAGAGACAAGTTGAAAAGTTTTAGGAAAGGCACACAAAGAGATTCTGCACAAAGTTTAAGAACAGCACTCGGAACCGAGTCTGGCCCAGTGGGGAACGAAAACTTGCACGATTTTAAATTTGTTAAGACACCATCAGAGTCGATAAAGGGGGTGTTGAGCTAATGAGCTTTTTCACTAGCTGTTGCGATGTGTTGTTTAAATAAAGGGTCGAGCGGTTAAATTAGTAATAGGTACAGTTTATTGGTATATAAGTATGTAGACCGAAGAATGCGTATATACATATGGATGTGTATTTAGGCGAATTATGTATGAGAGACCGATTAAAGATCGATGCAGCGAATATGGTAAGAAACGATACGATCAGCTCCAGACTATATGTAGACCGACGTATTGCGTATGTACATATATGTATGTGGGTAAACGATCGATGCGATTTAATAACGACGAAAGACGGTCTGATGGCCACGAAGATCAGCTCAAGACAGCATGAGTGCTAGGTGCAGACTGTGTAAGTGAGAGATGCCGACTATATGAGTGATAGATTCAGACTCATTAAGGGCAGGCGGGCCGAATTGCCCGTGCCATAATGTAAGCAAGCGAACGATGATCCGAGAGAGCGATAATGAAAGATCGAGAGAGCGACGAAGAAGGCGATGATCCGAGAGAGCGATGTGTAGGCTGCTGCCGTGCGGAAACTTAAGTCAAGGTACAATGGTACAAAGATGCAGTGGGCAGTACAAAATGGCAAACAATAATAGGCATTTAATTTACTGCTGCACCACTGACTATGACATAATTTATGTCGACTAAATATCGGGCTGGGAAACCCAACAGGGGGGAAGGATATAGTTAGAACTATTGAAAGGGATAGGATATGAGTAACTACTACTAAAGTCGTTCGATGAGGCTAGGATAGAGGGAAAGTTAATAGAAGGGACAGAGTAGCAACGTTGGAAAAAGGAAGCGAACAGATCAGCAATATCACAATCCCTATCAGCATAACTACCATTTAAGTGTAGAGTAGAAGGAAATTGGCAAGATTTGCGTTTAGAATTAACAAACCTGAAGAATTTTTTAGGCTCGGATGTACATATGTACATATATATAATCAATGCCAAGCCAATAGGTAATTTCGCTTTTATTTTAGCTGTTATTGCTTTGGCATTGTTACCTGGTCTTCGGATGAATCCACTTCCCTAGGTGCTGCTGACTCAGTATGGTGGTGTCAAATGTCGGCTGGTCTTTTTTCCTTCACCTTCTCAAGCTGGTCTTTGGTCTTTGATATGGTTCCTCTTTTTTGGTTAAGGGTTAGTTTAACAGCACTCTATCCACGGTTATTTGCGAACAGCGCTCTGGTCCAAACGAACGATTTGCGACACGAAATTTGTTTTGCGAAAGCTAATTTCAAGGTCCATGCTAGAATTTCGAACGAATACAAATATATTTAAGCCTTTAATCAGGTTTTGGGACAATGGAACTCGCGTGGTGGGCCAGTGCTGTGGGCGACGAAAAACACGACCGTTTAAGAAGTATATTGTATGACGATTGTTCCAGTTCCAGTTATTTCAGTACGCATGCGGCCGAGAATGTTGCTAAACACAAAAATGTCGCTTCTAGGCGGTAGGTATGATAGGTGGTAACTTAGGCGGTAATGACTTCATTTAACTACACAACTCTAGTTTCTACTTCATGCAATTCTTTTATTTTGTTTGCCGCTGTACCGACACTGCTAATGCTAAAACGTCGAGTTGGCAAACCCGCCAGAAATCAAATCTAAAAAATAAAACCTAAATACATAATCAAAACTGTTATTATTTCTTCCGGCATATTAATATAACCCTGGTCCCCGTCCCGGGGTTCGGTTCCCGGTAACTGTAGCTGATTCGGTATGTATAATCCAAGTTAATACTACACGGCTCGGATCGTAAGAAAAAAAATCAGTTCGATTTAATAGCTCATTCTACACTTTTCTTTTAAAGTCTTACATGAGAAGTTTAGCTTAAGCCGTCTTTAAAGTGTATTGACATCACTTTTTGTTAACTTTTTAGAAATGAAAAGTTTTAAAGTTTAACTTGTCTCTTAACGAAAGTTATATGTATATTAAATCGTGACCCACATAAAAGAAAACTAAAGAAAACAAAACAAAATGTTCATAATTTTCGAATTTTATTTTATCTATTTTTAATTTAATAGGTATTAAAGAATACAAATAAACAAATCTATTTATGTGGCTAAACAAATTGGCGGCTCTTTAAAAACTCAAGCATGCCTTGAACATTGGCATTGACCTGGGGTTGTGTCAGCTGTTGTCCATTTAGCATATTATTGGGCATGGCCATTCCAGAAAGAAGTGGCTGTGGTTGACTGTTGAAACCTAAAAAAAAAATGAAAGTAAACAGATAAATAGATTGTTATCTGCTCCTTCTCTGAATAAAATACTACCTTGAGAATTTGGCTGCTGAACCAAATGTTGTAAAAACATGTCTTGCTGCTGTTGAGGATGTGGGGGTAGTATTTGATTTTGTGGAAAAGATGAAAACTGTCTGAATGACAGTATAGCCGGATCCATGGCAGTCCAGTCAGGACAACTATAAACTATTAAATATACAAAAGTAGACGCCTTATTATTATACCTTACAACTTCTTTTCATTCCACAATATATTTCGACTTTCCTTGAAGAAACGAAAATCCAAGTACCCAAGTACTCTCGATAGACCGCGATTTTTCAAGAGTTAACGTTTATATTTGTATATATGAGCCACATTTGTGTCTGTGAAAATACATTTTCGGGCGACAACGATGGCGACCCAAAAACTAATGCCCACATTGGCAGACCTAAGAAAAAGCATGGCCGTCAGCCATCGGTAGTTACAGAAGGACTAACGTAGGATTGGTTTGGGCTAAGCAATGCCCTAGGAACGCTCTAGAATAAGGAGGGTCACCCGCCGCATAAAGTCGACTGGAAACAAGTCCTGGTACAGTGTAGTCTCTGCCATGGATGCTAGCTTATGATAGTCAGGCGGAGAAGAAAACTCACAGTAAAATTACTCCAATCCGAAAGTAAAAGTGTCATATTTCGAAGGATGCATGGCCGAGGGGGTTGCTTGTTCGCTGGGTTAGACGAGGCTTGCCGGAGCAAGCAGGCTCTCTCTATTAATATTAAAAATACCCCAAATAAACTCGGTGGTTATCTTAACGTATCGGAGGGACAAAACCATCCCTCTACCTCATCACATTGGAAACCAGGTCTAAACAAAACGGGGAGGAGACCAAATTGATTCACCGTTTCGAGGTAGGAAGCGCTGCGAGGATAACTCCAAGGAGCCAATTGGGCTAATGCACTTCGAAGGGGCCCCAAGGGCTGCCAAGATGAGCAAAATCACTGCTTCCATCCTAGAAAATTACGATCAAGTATTTATAGTTTCTATACATGTGGGTGAGATTTGACTGCATGTGTGCACACGATTCTTATATGTCCTAGGTCTGCCTGTCTGTTTTTGTTTTTTAGTCAAGGAAGTCATATTTTTTAAGTAAAAAGTATTTTCTGTATTCTCTGATGTAGTTTCGCTGGGGCCCAAAATGATAGATTTTATAGATTTAAAAGTTTTTAACGAATTATGGCTTTTTACCTCGGTTTAGTTTTTTTTAAAAGAATTTTTTAAAATTTGGGTTTTGTGAAAAATAGAAGCACAACCTCTGGAAAAGAAATACCAGATCACAGAAATAAAAACAAATTCTTAAAAAAAATAATTTGATTTTCCAAATCTATCGGAAGAGTGTGAAAAAAACTTTAATTTTGTCGGATAGTGTAATTTGTAGATTGCAGTTTGCAAGTATTTACAACATATAGCTTTAGAAAATAGTAATAATAGTTGCTTCAAGTAAATTATTCATAACTTTTTTCACAGCAAATCTTGTACCATTGCAAAGTCGTGGGGGATAAAGATACCGCAGCATAACTACGGTGGCTCTAACTTGTACATGTAAATATTATGGCAGCAATCCAGATAAATCCAATGAATTCAGATATTTTACCTATGCAAAACCATTTCTCCTGGGATGGAATTCAAAATAGATTCTTTGATCTCATTGACATCTTTATTCGTTTCGGGCAAAATTGTTCTTTCCCTCAACCAGTCATGGTTTCTATAATTCTTTCTTCGTCTTTAAAGAAATTATTTGGAAGCGTTATGAAGCCAGAATTGTTAACGGGAAGTATGCCATTACCAATGTCTGGAAAACACATCTACTAAAGCATCGCTTTGTAATTGAACACTTGTCATTTGTTTTCACAGAGCGCCATAATTTGGATGTTTTCAAACACGCAATAATTTCATCAGTAGCAGTTCCTAGTTTAACTACAGGCAAGTTTTGTCTGAAATCACCTGCTAACAATATCAATTCACCACCAAACAATAAAATAGCCAAAATTCTTGCAAAACACCTCTTCAACCAAATCTTCATACGAAACAAGCTTCGTCATAATAAAACCGAAAAAGAATAAAACGGATATACCCACCCAGATACCCAAAAACAAACTACTACACCCAAATCAAGTCGTATTTAAGAAGCGAAAATCGTCTTCAGATAGTCTACTTTACGTAGAACATCCTATCACATTCACTCAACTCAAAAAAATACATATCTCACTATCTTTCTTGACTTTGCAAAAGCATTTAATCGAGTAGGTACACACTCAATAACTGAAAAACTAATAGAATGGAAATGCAGACAAAAAATAATCAAATAAATTCAAAACTTTAAGAAACACCGAAAAATAACAGTGACAACAAGAAAGAACACATCAGCTATCCACCCTCTTGAAAATGGAATACAACAGGGCTCTCCCATATCTGAAGATCTATTTTAAAATCATTCAACAAGATTACAACTTCAGCGCGTATGCAGACTTCTTTTTAATCCTAAACCTAAGCAAAAACATCGAAGAGGAACGTTGTGAGCCGCGGCCTTTGCCGCTACTTTATTCCCGGTACTCAGTCAGTATATACATACATATATGAGCTTACGATTTATGCAATTTATTATATGTTCGCAAAAGGGACAAATTAAATTTTGGGCAAAAAATAATATTTCAAAAAATTAATTCAAACCATTTTTTGAATTTTTATACATGTTTCCATTTTTGTTTGCATAAGATTTTTACATCTGCTTCTACATTTCTACATGTATAACTACATATTTGAGACGTACAAGTGTTTGCGACAGAGAGAGAGGGAATGAGTAAGCGCTTGGCAGGCGTTGCGTAGCCACTGAAATTTAATTTGTTCCTTTTGTCCATAATAATGATTCGACCAGATCCAGATTCGGCAATCTGTTAGACACGGTAATTTCCCATGATTCTGCGTTTTTGGTTTACTTATATATTAAAAATTGTGGATTCCACATATTTTCGTCCTTTGTGGGGGCGGAAGGGGGCGTGTCAAAATTATTAAATACACTTGTATTGAAGTGATATCACAGGAGCTTGGATAGAAAGTTTGGTTGCTCTAGCTCTTATAGTCTCTGATAACTAGGCGTCGAGAAACACGAATGGGCAAAGCAGATGGGGTCGCGTGTGAGAGAAAGCGAGAGGGAACGATTACTTTCGAAATGGTTTTCTTCATTGTAGCTATAATAATGATCCGATCTAATCCAGATTCAACACTCTGATAGAAATGGTCATTCTCTATGATTCTGCGTAGTTTTCTTGTATCTTCAAAATTGTGTACGCCACAGACTTTCGTCCTTTGTGCGGGCGGAAAGGGGCGGGGCGAAATTTTGCAACACATTTGGAGTAGTGTGATCACACAGGAGACTGGATACAAAACTTGGTTGCTCTAGCTTAAATAGTCTCTGAGATATAGGCGCAAATGAAGACAGTCAGAAGGACATACGGACGGACAACCAGACATGGCTATATCGACTCGGCTATTGATGCTGATCAAGAATATATATTTTTTATGGGGTCGGAAACGCTTCCTTCTTCCTTCCACAAATCTAATATACCCCTATACTCTTCGAGTACCGGGTAAAAAAATGCTATTTATTATCATCTATCAGAGTGCAGAATCTGGATCAGATCACATCATCGTTCCCTCTCGCTCTCTCTAACCCGCGACCCCGTCTACTTTGCTCCTGCGTCCAGATGAGCGCCTAGTTCTCAGAGACTATAAGAGTTAGATCAACCAAACCTTCTATCCAAGCTGCTGTAATATCACTTCAATACAAGTGTATTTCGACCCCTTCCCCAACAAAGCATAAAATGTTGCAGCTGAGAAGTGATGATTTTTTCAAAGAGTTTAGGAATGGCAGATAAATTGGAAATACAGCGGTAATTAGAGACATCAGATTTAGATCAGTTTTTATGAAAGGGAACTATATAGGATTCTTTCCAGACGGTGGCAAATCACCAGTCTCGAGAGACAAGTTGAAAAGTTTTAGGAAAGGCACACAAAGAGATTCTGCACAAAGTTTAAGAACAGCACTCGGAACCGAGTCTGGCCCAGTGGAGAACGCAAACGTGCACGATTTTAAAGTTGTTAGTAGACCATCATAGTCGATGAAGGGGGGAAGGATACAGTTAGAACTATTTAAAGGGATAGGATAATAGTAACTACTGCTAAAGTCATTAGGTGAGGCTAGGATAAAGGGAAAGCTAATAGACGGGACAGAGTACCAACTTTGGAAAAAGGAAGCGAGCAGATCAGCAATATCACAATCGTTATCAGCATAATTACCATTTAAGTGTAGAGAAGAAGGAAATTGGCAAGATTTGCGTTTAGAATTAACAAACCTATTGAATTGTTTAGGGTCGCGTTTAAAGTTAAGCTTGCATTGGGTCAAGTATCTGTTGTAGCACAATGTATTGAATAAGGAAAATTTCGATTTTGGAATTGAGTACTTCGAAAAGTCTATTACAGTATATTACATAAATAAATACAGTTACGCTCAAAATAATAGTAAACGACTTTATAGGGCTTGAAAATGGTAACATTAAATCAATTGAAAGTGTGGGATGGTATGGATCTTCAGGGAATGATAGAGGTGATCCTCGACATACCAAAGTGCTCGAAGCATCGGTAATGAAGACGAGATCAAGGGTCCTACACATGCTATTGCGTATGCCATTTACCTGGCCTAACGATGTATCGGACAGAGAATCAACGATTTGTAATTGGCTGCGTAATTGGCTGGTATTTGCTGATATTTTTAAACCGAAAAAGAATATTGGCAATTGGAAAATATTCTAATGATATTACATAAATAACTACAGTTACGCTCAAAATAATAGTAATGGCTATGGGATTTACATATTGTTCAACAAGTAACACAGCATTGCTATACTTGCAAATGCAGTTATGTACGGTCAAAATATTGTTAGTGCTACAGAACATTTTGAAAACCATTAAATCTACTACATTTGTTAGCAAAGTTTTTGATGTTACATAACCCCTGAATTGTTTAGTTAACGGTCATAAGCTTTTATTTTAGTACTGGTAATTTGGTGTCGGTATCATCGGTCGTGGCAAGGGTTCATTTTAGAAGTAAATTAATATGTCGGGGTGAAAAATATCATTAGTTGTTCAGTTACTATTATCTAAAATGCCAATTAGACCCTTAAAGTAAAGCAATCGATCAGCGAAGTTATTTGCTAAAATAATAGCAGTTGATAGAGTACTATGACATGAGTACACAATTTTGGTGATTCGAGAAAACTAAAAACGCAGAATCAGAGATGATGATAATTTCTATCAGAGTGTTGTATCTGGACACTCGACAGTGTCTGCTTTGCCTAATCGTCCGAACAGCGCTTAGATCTCGGAGACCATAAGAGCTAGAACAATCAAAATTTCTATCCAAGCTCCTGTGAAATCAGTTAAGCACAAGTTTATTTCTTAATTTTGACACGCCTCTTCCGCTTCCACAAAACACGAAAATCTGTGGAATTCAAAATTTGGAAGATACAAGAAAATTAAAAACGCAGAATCATGGGAAATAACCGTATCTACCTGATTGCCGAAACTAGATCAGGTCAGGTGGGATCATTATTATAGACAAATGGAACCAATGAAATTTCGCAACGCAACGCCTTTCAAGCGCCTACTCATTCCCTCTTTCCCTCACATACACTTCCACGTCTCGTATTAGAGCTGGAGAAGTACCGATGTTAGCGAACATTGATGTTTTCGATATTTTGAGGGCCAAAAATCGATTAAACATAGATTTTTACACAATTTTCCTTAAAGGTCCTTAATGGGTCGTTTTATATATATGTGGGTAAATAAACTAAGATGTAAGCTAGCCCTTCATGGGATATTTAAATTTAGGCATTTTTTTTTAGATAATCATAAACAAATGTATAATTAATACCTTTGAATGGGATTTAAGCATCAGACATCTTATATATAAAAATGAATCGCAAAATGTGTTGGTAAGCGCATAACTCAACAACGCCTCGACCAATTTGGCCAAATCTTTTTTTAAAATGTTCGTTGAAGTTCAAGGATGGTTTCTACGGCGACTCGCGTGGCAACCAAAAATTAAATTTTTCTTGCGTATGGGTGTTCGTCAGCAGGGTCTAAACTTGCGCGTGGGCCATTAAAATTAACATGTTAGTAAAGGGAAAATTAACAAGAGCCAACCCCAACCCTAACGCCAGCCCCAACCCATCAGCAGAGAGCACGAGCAGGAGCCGGTAAACACTGTTGCCGAAATCTAATTAAAAAGTTTTGTAAATTTGGAAGACGCTTACAACAACAATACCACGTTGCTGAGGATATTCCAACCAACTATCCGTGGCCCATCTAATGTATGTCTAAATCTTTTGGCATCGTCAGGCGGTCACTGCAGCAGCCGTCTTCTTATTGTCGACGGGCAGCCCTTGGTAAAAGGGCATGTGCATTTGGTCTTCGGTGCGTTCCAGCGGACGAGTTGCACATCCTTGATAAACTTCATGCGGTAGTTGAATACCAGCTACCGTATCAATCAGTCGTGTTTGTTCGATATAATATTTCCTGACATAGCCTCAATTCAGAGAAGGCTCGACAAGACGGAGAACCTCACTAAGCATCCAGAGGCGTAGCGGGAGGCGGATATGGTGGAAATCCGGCAACAGCGAGAACGGGAGAACGTCAACTGAAGATGGCTGGAACGGGAACGGAATATTGCGTGTTTGCGGGTTGGCAATCCACAACATATTGTGTAAAAATTAAACATGTATGAAAGGCTTGCAATGTTTTTTCCTTATTTCTTATCCGTGCAACAAGAATGTGTGCCACAGCGAAACGTGGCGGGGTAAAGCTAGTTTCTTATATTTTAATACTTATTTATAAACAAAACCCTTCAATGGAATTTAAATATCAGAGATTAATTAATTCGAGATCAATATTAAACTTAGTCGGTGTTTGAAGACCAGAAGACATTGTAGTTCTTAATTAGGAACATAAGTTCTTGTATCATCATCTGCCTCAGCGTTCAAATTCCCATCTGTCGAATCTACAATTTCAAAACACGTAAAAATATATATTTAAAGATACTTTTTCATTACGTAAATATGCCATATGGTTCTTTTGGAATACGGATGGATGATACATGCATTAAAATTGAATTTAAAAGAAATAAAAGAATGCAAATAAAAACATGTGGTTACACACATACACGCATATCGTTTTAATTCAGGGTTTTTTGCCTATACTTGAGTGGAAAACTCTAAAAACATATTTTTGTTAATTTCAAATTGATACATACGTTTTAAATATTTATCCACAGCTTAATTTCACAATTTGTTCATTTTTTTTCCACCAATAATGTTCTCTTGTGTATACGTATCTTTTTGAATTTTTTGCACCATGTTTTTCCACCATGTTTTTCCACATACACGCATTTCGTTTTAATTCAGGGTTTTTTGCCTATACTTTAGTGGAAAACTCTAAAAACATATTTTTGTTAATTTCAAATTGATACATACGTTTTAAATATTTATCCACAGCTTAATTTCACAATTTGTTCACTTTTTTTCCACCAATAATGTTCTCTTGTGTATACGTATCTTTTTGAATTTTTTTCACCATGTTTTTCCACTGTTCTCTGTACGTTATCTTTTTAAAGCTCAACCAAATGGGTGTCTTGCAAAAAACGATGTTTGAGAAAAAATATCGATGTCTGCAGTTGGGACGCAAACATCGATTATATCGATGTTTCTCTCATCCAGAGACTAGAATTGTTAAAAAATATGTTGCGAATATGTAAATTTTCGATTTGTTTTGGTACCAGAAACAATTTTAATGCAAATAGCTTGCGTGGCATGGCGGGTCATTCTAAATGGGCTAACATAAAGCATATAAAAGCAAAAAAAGACGAATCTAAATCGGCCCTCTTTGCTAAAATGGCTAGGCAAATTCGGTTAGCCATTCAAGACAGAAATTCGGCAGATCCTGCTTTAAATCCCATTTTACAATCAGAAATAGATAAAGCTTTAAAACAAAACATGCCCTTGAGTACAATTCAAAAAACTTTAAATCAGTTTAAACGTGTTACACAAAATTTAAAAAAGCATAGGTTGGATATCCGATATAAAAAGAACATTTACATCATATGTACTATTTGTACCGACAATTTTGCAGCAGTTAAGATGGATGCAACTTCAACGGTAAAAAAATGCGGGTAATTTTGTATGGAGTTTCTGTTTCTAACAAAAATACTGATATTATTATTTTTTTAAGAGGAGAATACGTAGATGTCGGGCACATGTTCCAGGGTTGTGGCTTTATACAAAGCCAATTTGATACATCAAAGCTGTTGGAAGGACAGAGCCTAGAAGACAGAGCAGTTGAAGATGCAATTGAGCTCGGAGCTGAAGATATTCAAATAGTTGACATAACCACAGGATCTATAAATGTATGTTAAATATATTTTCTCTAAGATTTGTTTTGCGAAACAACTTGGTTACAAAATGATGTCGGGTTTTCACATTCACAAACAATTTCTGATTTGCTTTTCAAAACGCAAGCGGAAACTTACTGATGCGTTAACTTTTAATAAAAACCAAATAGCAAAAAAATTAAAAAATTTGAGCAAAAAAGTACGAAAATTGTTATAATCGTAGTAGCAAAAGTTTACGAAAACCGAAATAAGAAATCCAGAAATTTTAGTATAGTGTCGAGATTGAATTGAGGCGTTCGATACAACTCTGAGCGTAGACTGACTTGATTTAGTTGATTTTATCTGACCCGGAGATGCTTGTTGCATGCGAATGAATCGTCACTTCGCTGTTTGTTTATTACCTTGGACGGTACCACAACATACTCTAATAGCTTTACTGGCAGCATAGGCAAAACTTTCGCTTAATGTCTTGACTTGATACTAAGCTTTTGATGCTATACCTATAAAATTGACAATTGTCAATAGTGATTTCTTAAGCAGCAATACAATATCTTTGTACGAAGTAGCTTTGGAGTTTCTGGCAGACCCCCAAGAACCGGACACTGTCGTCACGAAAGTATACGCACCAACCTGGTTTGACATCAAAACAATGCCAACTTGTAAATATCCCGTTCACATTTTTAGCATAGTTAAAATGTATTCTTATTTGAGAGATGGTCTAAACAGAATAGTATTGTTTTCAAAGCCATTAAAAGAAATAGCTTTTTCGCACACTCAGAAAATATGTTGTTGGTCATGTTACAAGAGGATGCTGTTGAGCTACTGAGCTTCTTCATCAGCGTATTTTCGAGAAATTTAATTAAAACGCAACTGGGTCGATTTCAATGTAATATATTCGTGTATGTTCGATTTATTTTTCTTCTACTTTGTAATGGGAGAGATGCAACAATAACAAACAGGTCACAGTGCCAACGAAAACGAAATTTAACGAAACGACGTTTGCTCACGAGGACATAAGCTATGGGGCTAACTTTTTCCTAAAAATATACCTACTAGAAATACTGGAACATTTGGATAATTGTTTACTCTCACTAATATGGTCCATAGCTGTTCTCTTGAACTTCTGAATAATGGAATTCCGTCAACATTTATATCAATATTTAGTTCTTCTGTTATATCAATGTTCTGAAAATGTTGTTCTATCTGCCAGACAAAACCTACATATATGAAGATAAGATCTTCCACCAATTACCTGAATATCGCCTCTGTGTTGGCGTTTTGATTAATAAAACGGACTAACATATATATTTGTATACGCGGTACTCGAACAGTATAGGGGTTTATGAGATTTGTGGTGATAGTGCATGTGTGTAACGCTTAGAAGGTAGCGTTTTAGACCCCATAAAGTATATATTCTTGATCAGCATCAATAGCCGAATCGATATAGCCATGTCTGTCTGTCCTTAGGATGAATCCCGCTCAATCAGGGTTGACCGCGACACATTCACACACTGGTCGCACTATGTCGTATTTCGGTCGCATTTCGAATGGACAACGCATTTAAAAAAATTTAACTCAATATTTATTCCCCGAAACATATATATGTAGATATACTTAAAATTTTTTTTTTACTTTCAGTTTTTTTGTAATCCTGTTAATATATATAGTTTCAGTAAAACATTAGCCAACATTGGATACTCTATTGAGAATTGTGAACATCTATATATATCAAACGTAAGATACTTACAAATAAATACATTAATTTGCTAAACAATTTGTTTTCAGAATCTTGTAACCCTATCGTTAAATGAACAAAAAGCCTATGATGCATTTAAAGAAAAGTTGCGAAATATTCCAGGGTTAGAAGATATTTATGACAATGTACAATAAGCACATTAAAAGATCCAGTAAATGTTTAATAAAAAGGCCTAATACAAAAAAAAAATAAAAAAAAAATCTAACTAATAGACTGCAGAACAAATGAAGCTATAAATCCGTCCCACACACTTTGTAGCTGCAGCTTAACGCCTGGAAGATATTAAGCTTTCAAATTTCATAATTTCATGGGCACTATTTCGTGCTCATCTACCACAGAAGTTATGGATCCTGTGGTAAATTCATCCGTGTATTTTAAAACCAAATCATTTATTTGTTTAAAATATTGATTGGGGAAATAATTGTGCCCAATTTTTGAGCCTTGAATTATATTTTGGATATTTGTTTCCTGCTTTGAAAACAGAAACAGAGATTTGTTAATCTCTCAAGCCAAGTTTTAAAATACCCTGGCTATTACTTCCGCCACAGGCGAAGAGATGCAGAACATAATAAGAAATTATAAGAAGGATCCCATTAGCGCATCAATTAATAATATTCCAGACGCTGTTTTGGCAGAACCATCGAACACTACACGTAGTTTGGTGGTTGTACTCTCCTGCTAATGGACGCAATGGTGAGGCAAGAAGTACTGAGAGTGGTCTGACTGACGTACAGTTGGCGACATGTGTCCTAAATCCAGATACTCCTGAAGAAATTTCGAATATTTTTCCTTAAGTTCCGAATTTTTTGCTAGCTTTCTCTCCAAATTTAGAAATCTACGTAGCGCTTGCTAATATGATTTTCCTAACTCCCCCAAATTGATTTTAGTTGGCAACCGTACGGAGTAAGCTCCGGAATCTAGGCGAACGTAGTTCGCAACAAATTGCTGCTCACACTGAACATCCTCCTCCGAAATTGATAAGGGCGAATAATCTCTGTATACTTCCCAAAACCGACTTACGATGTCGCACAAATTGACCTCGTCAGCGAAGATGCTAGGGGAATTTTCAACAACTGCCAGCGCCGCACGACTATTTTTGTTGCAATTAATGCTTCCTGACACTATCCAGCCAAGTTTCGTCTTTGGCAATGTTGGCAATTGGTCCGACAGTCGAATCTGCCTGACTCACATTAACTCGAAAAACAAACCAGCACCTATCAACAGATCGACCCGCTGGGGTTTAGAGAAGTTAGGGCCAGCTAGCTTTACATTATTCGGCATTGGCCAATCCTTTGCGTCTAGTCCAAAGTTAGACTGCAGTCCTGTGATTGAGGAAGTTATAATTGCAGAGAGAGAACCGCGATACTTTGCGTCTTGAGATTGTAGAACGATGTTTACAGCCTTGCTCGAAGGTAGAATTGATTCTCCAATGCCGGCAATTTGAACATGTGACGGATGAGGATCCAACTGGAGCTGATTTGTGAGCCTTGATGTTACAAAGTTAACCTGAGAAGTGGAATCCAAAATGGCACGACATGCGATAAACGATCCACAACGGCCTTTGATGTATACGATTGCGGTAGCTAGCAACACATGTTAGCTAGACAGATAGTTCAAGCTTGAGGGGGGAGGTCTGGAAGATTTGCTTGCTACTAGGGCACTCGCAGGATCATTCTCGTTCAATACCACGGTCGGGACGGCAACTCAGCATCAGCGCCCGATTGTATGGGGAGCAGTGTGTGATGCTTGGCTTGACACTACCTACATGTCCCTGACCTGCAACGCTGCAATGGATGCCCTTTCTTGAGGCAGTTTAGACATAGGTGGCTCTTCTTTGCCTCCTTGTATCGCGAAAAAACCGGTAGATTTAGAAAAGCTTGGCATCGGGATATGGAATGATCGGAGGCTTTGCAATAATTGCATGCGGCGTTAGTATGGTCGTTAATGGAGGTGATAAGGGTGATAGGTTTGTTTTCTCCCTCCTGCTGGCTCTGATTTGTTACCATAGCCGATTCCAGATTTTCCAACATCCGACACTTCTTCTCCAAGAATGAGGACATGTCTGACCAGAGAGGCAATCTTGAGGGCGGAAGGCTCTCCTCCCATTTCACCTGCGTCTTGTGATCCAATTTCCTGCTTACGATGCAAACGAGCAACCCATCCGATATCTCCTGAGGTGTTGGCAAAGTCCGAAGGGCACGTAAATGCGCGTTGATTTTGTCGCTGAGCGCACGCAGACCGATGGCCGAGCCCTTCTCCACCCCTTGCAGCCCGAAAATAGCCTTTATGTGTGCCTGAAAATGCATAAGCTTATTATCGAATCGCAACTTTAATAAATTTAACGCCTCTTTGTAATTTGAAATGAAAAATTTGTCCGTGGCATTTAATTGACGCGCGATTGACTCCACCTTTTGCCTATAAAAATCAATATCACTAGGTATTACCGCGTTCGCGACATTATTTGGCTCAGGTTCCTCCATGTTGCGGTTTTCAAAACCACTTAGTATGAGAGGAATAAACACCCTGTATACGTATAAATGAAAATCGCGAGAACCGCAAGCAATGGGATTACAGCTAATGCGTCTAGCTGTGCGAGCTGTTCGATTCCGCTTTGTGCTATGTTTGCATGTATTGGTTAGTTCACTGCACTGCACTGACCGAATTTTCGCGACGAATAACTGTATAGCCTGCAACGGTGTTTTTTTTTATACCCGGTACTCGAAGAGTATAGGGGTATATTAGATTTGTGGGGATAACGGTTGTGTGTAACGCCCAGAAGGAAGCGTTTCCGACCCCATAAAGTATATATATTCTTGATCAGCATCAATAGCCGAGTCGATATAGCCATGTCTGTCTGTCCGTCCGTCCGTCCGTCCGTCCGTCTGTCCGTCCGTCTTCATTTGCGCCTATATCTCATAGACTATTAAAGCTAGAGTAACCAAGTTTTACATTCAGTCTCCTGTGTTATCACACTACTCAAAGTGTATTTCAAAATTTCGCCACGCCCCCTTCCGCCCCCACAAAGGACGAAAGTCTGTGGCATTCACAGTTTTGAAGATACGAAAACTAAATACGCATAATCATAGAGAAAGACCATTTCTATCTGAGTGTTGAATCTGGATCAGATGGGATCATTATTATAGCTACAATGAAGAAAACCATTTCAAAATTTATCGTTCCCTCTCCCTCTCTTACACGCGACCCTGTCTGTTTTGCTTATTCGTCCAAATGAACGCCTAGATCTCAGAGACTATAAGAGCTAGAGCAACCAAACTTTCTATCCAAGCTCCTGTGATATCAAACCAGCACGAGTTTATTTCCAAATTTTGCCACGCCCCTTTCCGCCCCCACAAAAGACGAAAATCTGTGGAATCCGCAATTTTTAAGATAAATGAAAACCAAAAACGCAGATTCATGGAAAATTACCATATCTACTAGATTGCCGAATATGGATCAGGTCGGAACAATATTATGGCCAGAAGAAACAAATTAAATTTCAGTGGCTACTTAACGCCTGCCAAGCGCTGACTCATTCCCTCTCTCTCTGTCGAAAACACTTGTACATCTCAAATATGTAGTTATACATGTAGAAATGTAGAAGCAGTTGTAAAAAGCATATGCAAACAAAATTCGAAACATGTATGTATAATATTCCAAAAATGATTTGACTTCATTTTTTGACAAATTATATTTTGCCCAAAATTTAATTCGTCCCTTTTGCGAACATATAATAAATTGCATAAATCGTAAGCTCATATATGTATGTATATACTGACTGAGTACCGGGTATAAGGTAGAGCCGCGGCCTTTGCCGCGGCTCACAACGTTCCCCCTCGCTTTGTTTTTTTTTGTGTTGTGTGATTACAGGAAAGCTTCATGCCGACCCAGCCGAAGCCAGAGTGAGGGACTTTAACCGCTCTAAAACCAAACACACCTTTCCATAATCCCGGCTGGCCTGTCTATCAGTAGATATTACTCCGCCGGGGGAAATGCCGGGGCTCTTCCATAGGGCATGCCCGTAGGCTCGTCAATATTTAACGAATAATACCTTCTTTCTTTGCGTGCTCTTTCCTCGCGACGCAGTCTGATGGTCATTGCTGCAGCCATGTTGCTTATTGCAGCCCAGCTTTCTTCCGACTCCATTAGGAATTCTGCCAGGTTTGCCACAGTTACTGTCCTTCTTAGCTTGGTGCTTAGAGCTACCCGATCTTCCTGGAATCGTGGACATTCGAAGAAGCAGTGTTCAGCGTCTTCGACAATCCCTGTGCAAAGCACACAGAAGGGGTCGTCCTCATGCTTAAACCTATGGAGATAGGCTTTAAAGCATCCATGTCCCGTCAATAGCTGCGTCAGGTGGTACTCCACTTGTCCATGGCGGCGGCTCAGCCAGCTCTGCAGGTCTGGGATAAGCTTATGGGTCCAGCGTCCTTTGTTGCTAATATCCCACGAGTTTTGCCATTGCAACATTGTGCGTTGCCGTGCTGCGTGTCTTGTCTTCTGGTCAGCAGTCTCCAGCTCTCGTTGTTTCCTGATCCCAGCGGCTTCTTTTGCCAGCAGCTGGATTGGGATCATTCCTGCTTTGACTAGCGCGGCGTCCAGGGATACCGTTCTGTATGCGCAGCATACTCTCAATGCACACAGTCTTTGGACTGCCTTGCATTCTCGGGCATATGTCGGTTGCTTCATTGCGTCCGCCCATATTGGTGCAGCATACATTAGCGTCGAGTTGATAATGCTCGCTAGGAGCTTCCGACTCAGCTGCTTCGGTCCTCCAGTGTTTGGCATGATGCGCGATAGGGCAACTGCCGTTTTGCCAGCTTTGCTACAGGCATACGCCATGTGGTGCCTGAAGCTGAGCCTATGGTCAATCATGACCCCCAGATACTTCAAGCTTAGTCCGGAGCTGATAGTGGAGTCACCTACTCGGATCGTGGCCGTCTCCACTACCTTTCTGCTACTTATGAGCACCGCCTCCGTTTTGTGGGTGGCCAGTGTTAGCCCCCTCCCGGATAGCCATGTTCTGGCTCGCTCTACTGCGTCATTGCAGATTCCTTCTGCTTCTGCTTTGTGTTTTGCCACTGCGACTATTGCTATGTCGTTGGCAAAACCTATCACCGTGGCACCCATTGGCATTTCCATCTTTAGGATTCCATCGTACATGATGTTCCACAGTAGTGGGTGTAGTGGTAAACATTGGCCGAGTTAAACGCATTTTGGACGTCGAGTGTTGCCACTATGCAGTACTCTTTGGTCCCGTACATCCATCGGGTGCCATGAATAGCTCGTTTCGCTATCTCACATACCTCGCCGATTGCGTCCACCGTGGAGCTGCCTTTGCGGAACCCATACTGTCTTCGCGTTACTGCTTCCACCAGCCTCGTGTGGATTATACGCTCGAGGATCTTACTTACTGTGTCCAGCATGCACAGCGGTCTGTTGGATGATGGCTCCTCGGTAGGCTTGTTTCCTTTAGGTATAAGGACTAGCCGCTGTCGTTTCCATGGGCTAGGAAAAATTCCTTCGTCCCACATACGTTTGTGGGCTTGTCTCAATGGCAGCACGAAGTACGGTATTCGGGACCCCATCCGGTCCCGGTACTTTACCGTCCTTGGTCCGCTTTAGAGCTTCGAGGACTTCTGTTTCTGTGGTGGCTTCTATTTTCAGTGGCCAAGTTCCATCCAACGGCCTCTGGGCTGCCACTTGCTCTGGAAATAGAGTTTCCACTATGTTTTTCAGCAGATCTGCAACATTGACGGTGGGCTTTGCTTGTGCCCTCTTCCCCCCCTCTCCGTCTCTTCCGGCTGCGTGGTTTTCGCTACGGCCCGCCGCTGGTACGCTGACTGGTACGCCAACTGTCGCTGAGGACAGTCAATCTCGTCCACCATGACTCGCACAGTGTTTGTGATGGACCGCCTTGGGGCCGCCATAAGCTTTGTCATCTCTCTTGCCTACCTGCCAATCCTCTCCAACAGCGCGAAGGCTCTCTCCTTCGGGTTCACATACGCCACTTCCGGACTTTTTGCGAGTGCAGGCGCTTTGGCCTTCTGGCCCACTCTTGGCACCTGTGCTTAGCCCTTTATGCTCCTCTTGGGGGCTCCGCAACGCCGGACGTTGCGCGCTCCCCCAATGGTGGATTTGGCTGTGCTAGTGATCGAGCCAGCCTTCTCCTTGCGAAGGGGTTCTCATCCTATTAAAATGAGCTTGTTAGCGGGGTGCTACAAGCCGCAGCTTGTTCCTGCTGATCGCTCATGTCTGGGCCGATCCTTTCCCGTCGATCGGGAAACTACGGTTGCTTTGCGGCGCCCTCAGCAAAATCAGCTGTTGAGCGCTGCGATCGCTTTTCCTGTGATGTGCAAAACAAGCACGGGTCAAACTGTAGTAATGCGTTGGAGAGGGACAACCATCGTATACAGCAACGTGTGTGTGTATTCATATTCTACCAGTCTTCTGCTGGTTTTTATCGGAGCTTATCTCACTCTCTTTTAAAATGGTAAATCGGTATCAAAAGAAGAAAATAATAAATTGGAATACTAAATACAAGTCGACTTGCGACTCTTCATTTCACCCAAAATTGACTTCGAAAACCCCTGTTGGTTGGGCCCAGTCACACCGGAGTGCAAAATAAATAAATAAAACAAAGAGTTTATAAAAGAGATGGACATTAACAAATAAAACAAATTGCGTTGGATTGTTAAAAAGCAGGACCGAACGCTGTGTCTGTGAGTGTGTGCGTGAGCGTATCTGTTCTTGAGCTGTGTTTATAAGAAGAAGCAGAATGAAAAAAGGAAAATGAAATATAAAACTGTTTGACGTCGAGAAATAATATATCTGCAAATTTCGACGAAAAGCACTGTTGACTGTACACGATGTTCTGAAAGTAATTGATAATAGAATAAAGCAGTGATAAGCAGTGGGCGACAATGATGATTGGATAACGAACAGCGAAAAGCCCAGTACTTGCGTTTCTATCAAATTCGTATCTTTATCTCGCAACTTCTGACAATACAGCAAAAAAATTCTATCCCATTTAGACGCTAGGAAGAAAAAGTGTAAAAACAATTAATGTCATTAAAATTTAAACCCGGTTACTCGTGAGTCATTTCAACGTATTGTAAATAGATTTTTGCTACCGGCGGGCCGAGCGGATTTCCTTTTCAGGTTGGGATTTGGACAAATTTTGTAAGGCGGCAGCCAAGGGGAGGTAGCAGCTGTGATGCCGTCGTGATAAAAACACACTTAACGCTTTTCTTTCGCTTTTTCCAGTTTATTCAAAAACCTAACCTTCTTAAGCACGTTGTTACAACTTCTTTTTCTCAATTCAATCTCTCTCTTCCTCTTGGTTCTCTCTCTCTTCGTTTTCTTTCTTCCTACTGTCTAAAGTCCAGCCGATCGAGGTGGACTCAAACTATCGATAAGCCTGGTCCAGCGCTCTAAGGGCGCCAACTTCGAATTTTCGTTACATTGCCCCCCTCTTAGAGTCGAGTCTCCTGGCCGACTTATTCGGAGACTGGTCCTTTGTAGGCAGCGAGGCGGTTGACGTGTATCGTCTTGCTTTGTGTTTTGCCACTGCGACTATTGCTATGTCGTCGGCAAAACCTATCACCGTGGCACCCATTGGCATTTCCATCTTTAGGATTCCATCGTACATGATGTTCCACAGTAGTGGGTGCCTCAAGTATGTGGTAAACATTGGCCGAGTTAAACGCATTTTGGACGTCGAGTGTTGCCACTATGCAGTACTCTTTGGTCCCGTACATCCATCGGGTGCCATGAATAGCTCGTTTCGCTATCTCACATACCTCGCCGATTGCGTCCACCGTGGAGCTGCCTTTGCGGAACCCATACTGTCTCGGTGAGAGTTGACGCGTTACTGCTTCCACCAGCCTCGTGTGGATTATACGCTCGAGGATCTTACTTACTGTGTCCAGCATGCACAGCGGTCTGTTGGACGATGGCTCCTCGGTAGGCTTGTTTCCTTTAGGTATAAGGACTAGCCGCTGTCGTTTCCATGGGCTAGGAAAAATTCCTTCGTCCCACATACGTTTGTGGGCTTGTCTCAATGGCAGCACGAAGTACGGTATTCGGGACCCCATCCGGTCCCGGTACTTTACCGTCCTTGGTCCGCTTTAGAGCTTCGAGGACTTCTGTTTCTGTGGTGGCTTCTATTTTCAGTGGCCAAGTTCCATCCAACGGCCTCTGGGCTGCCACTTGCTCTGGAAATAGAGTTTCCACTATGTTTTTCAGCAGATCTGCAACATTGACGGTGGGCTTTGCTTGTGCCCTCTTCCCCCCCTCTCCGTCTCTTCCGGCTGCGTGGTTTTCGCTACGGCCCGCCGCTGGTACGCTGACTGGTACGCCAACTGTCGCTGAGGACAGTCAATCTCGTCCACCATGACTCGCACAGTGTTTGTGATGGACCGCCTTGGGGCCGCCATAAGCTTTGTCATCTCTCTTGCCTACCTGCCAATCCTCTCCAACAGCGCGAAGGCTCTCTCCTTCGGGTTCACATACGCCACTTCCGGACTTTTTGCGAGTGCAGGCGATTTGGCCTTCTGGCCCACTCTTGGCACCTGTGCTTAGCCCTTTATGCTCCTCTTGGGGGCTCCGCAACGCCGGACGTTGCGCGCTCCCCCAATGGTGGATTTGGCTGTGCTAGTGATCGAGCCAGCCTTCTCCTTGCGAAGGGGTTCTCATCCTATTAAAATGAACTTGTTAGCGGGGTGCTACAAGCCGCAGCTTGTTCCTGCTGATCGCTCATGTCTGGGCCGATCCTTTCCCGTCGATCGGGAAACTACGGTTGCTTTGCGGCGCCCTTAGCAAAATCAGCTGTTGAGCGCTGCGATCGCTTTTCCTGTGATGTGCAAAACAAGCACGGGTCAAACTGTAGTAATGCGTTGGAGAGGGACAACCATCGTATACAGCAACGTGTGTGTGTATTCATATTCTACCAGTCTTCTGCTGGTTTTTATCGGAGCTTATCTCACTCTCTTTTAAAATGGTAAATCGGTATCAAAAGAAGAAAATAATAAATTGGAATACTAAATACAAGTCGACTTGCGACTCTTCATTTCACCCAAAATTGACTTCGAAAACCCCTGTTGGTTGGGCCCAGTCACACCGGAGTGCAAAATAAATAAATAAAACAAAGAGTTTATAAAAGAGATGGACATTAACAAATAAAACAAATTGCGTTGGATTGTTAAAAAGCAGGACCGAACGCTGTGTCTGTGAGTGTGTGCGTGAGCGTATCTGTTCTTGAGCTGTGTTTATAAGAAGAAGCAGAATGAAAAAAGGAAAATGAAATATAAAACTGTTTGACGTCGAGAAATAATATATCTGCAAATTTCGACGAAAAGCACTGTTGACTGTACACGATGTTCTGAAAGTAATTGATAATAGAATAAAGCAGTGATAAGCAGTGGGCGACAATGATGATTGGATAACGAACAGCGAAAAGCCCAGTACTTGCGTTTCTATCAAATTCGTATCTTTATCTCGCAACTTCTGACAATACAGCAAAAAAATTCTATCCCATTTAGACGCTAGGAAGAAAAAGTGTAAAAACAATTAATGTCATTAAAATTTAAACCCGGTTACTCGTGAGTCATTTCAACGTATTGTAAATAGATTTTTGCTACCGGCGGGCCGAGCGGATTTCCTTTTCAGGTTGGGATTTGGACAAATTTTGTAAGGCGGCAGCCAAGGGGAGGTAGCAGCTGTGATGCCGTCGTGATAAAAACACACTTAACGCTTTTCTTTCGCTTTTTCCAGTTTATTCAAAAACCTAACCTTCTTAAGCACGTTGTTACAACTTCTTTCTCAATTCAATCTCTCTCTTCCTCTTGGTCTCTCTCTCTTCGTTTTCTTTCTTCCTACTGTCTAAAGTCCAGCCGATCGAGGTGGACTCAAACTATCGATAAGCCTGGTCCAGCGCTCTAAGGGCGCCAACTTCGAATTTTCGTTACATTGGCCCCCTCTTAGAGTCGAGTCTCCTGGCCGACTTATTCGGAGACTGGTCCTTTGTAGGCAGCGAGGCGGTTGACGTGTATCGTCTTGCTTTGTGTTTTGCCACTGCGACTATTGCTATGTCGTCGGCAAAACCTATCACCGTGGCACCCATTGGCATTTCCATCTTTAGGATTCCATCGTACATGATGTTCCACAGTAGTGGGTGCCTCAAGTATGTGGTAAACATTGGCCGAGTTAAACGCATTTTGGACGTCGAGTGTTGCCACTATGCAGTACTCTTTGGTCCCGTACATCCATCGGGTGCCATGAATAGCTCGTTTCGCTATCTCACATACCTCGCCGATTGCGTCCACCGTGGAGCTGCCTTTGCGGAACCCATACTGTCTCGGTGAGAGTTGACGCGTTACTGCTTCCACCAGCCTCGTGTGGATTATACGCTCGAGGATCTTACTTACTGTGTCCAGCATGCACAGCGGTCTGTTGGACGATGGCTCCTCGGTAGGCTTGTTTCCTTTAGGTATAAGGACTAGCCGCTGTCGTTTCCATGGGCTAGGAAAAATTCCTTCGTCCCACATACGTTTGTGGGCTTGTCTCAATGGCAGCACGAAGTACGGTATTCGGGACCCCATCCGGTCCCGGTACTTTACCGTCCTTGGTCCGCTTTAGAGCTTCGAGGACTTCTGTTTCTGTGGTGGCTTCTATTTTCAGTGGCCAAGTTCCATCCAACGGCCTCTGGGCTGCCACTTGCTCTGGAAATAGAGTTTCCACTATGTTTTTCAGCAGATCTGCAACATTGACGGTGGGCTTTGCTTGTGCCCTCTTCCCCCCCTCTCCGTCTCTTCCGGCTGCGTGGTTTTCGCTACGGCCCGCCGCTGGTACGCTGACTGGTACGCCAACTGTCGCTGAGGACAGTCAATCTCGTCCACCATGACTCGCACAGTGTTTGTGATGGACCGCCTTGGGGCCGCCATAAGCTTTGTCATCTCTCTTGCCTACCTGCCAATCCTCTCCAACAGCGCGAAGGCTCTCTCCTTCGGGTTCACATACGCCACTTCCGGACTTTTTGCGAGTGCAGGCGATTTGGCCTTCTGGCCCACTCTTGGCACCTGTGCTTAGCCCTTTATGCTCCTCTTGGGGGCTCCGCAACGCCGGACGTTGCGCGCTCCCCCAATGGTGGATTTGGCTGTGCTAGTGATCGAGCCAGCCTTCTCCTTGCGAAGGGGTTCTCATCCTATTAAAATGAACTTGTTAGCGGGGTGCTACAAGCCGCAGCTTGTTCCTGCTGATCGCTCATGTCTGGGCCGATCCTTTCCCGTCGATCGGGAAACTACGGTTGCTTTGCGGCGCCCTTAGCAAAATCAGCTGTTGAGCGCTGCGATCGCTTTTCCTGTGATGTGCAAAACAAGCACGGGTCAAACTGTAGTAATGCGTTGGAGAGGGACAACCATCGTATACAGCAACGTGTGTGTGTATTCATATTCTACCAGTCTTCTGCTGGTTTTTATCGGAGCTTATCTCACTCTCTTTTAAAATGGTAAATCGGTATCAAAAGAAGAAAATAATAAATTGGAATACTAAATACAAGTCGACTTGCGACTCTTCATTTCACCCAAAATTGACTTCGAAAACCCCTGTTGGTTGGGCCCAGTCACACCGGAGTGCAAAATAAATAAATAAAACAAAGAGTTTATAAAAGAGATGGACATTAACAAATAAAACAAATTGCGTTGGATTGTTAAAAAGCAGGACCGAACGCTGTGTCTGTGAGTGTGTGCGTGAGCGTATCTGTTCTTGAGCTGTGTTTATAAGAAGAAGCAGAATGAAAAAAGGAAAATGAAATATAAAACTGTTTGACGTCGAGAAATAATATATCTGCAAATTTCGACGAAAAGCACTGTTGACTGTACACGATGTTCTGAAAGTAATTGATAATAGAATAAAGCAGTGATAAGCAGTGGGCGACAATGATGATTGGATAACGAACAGCGAAAAGCCCAGTACTTGCGTTTCTATCAAATTCGTATCTTTATCTCGCAACTTCTGACAATACAGCAAAAAAATTCTATCCCATTTAGACGCTAGGAAGAAAAAGTGTAAAAACAATTAATGTCATTAAATTTTAAACCCGGTTACTCATGAGTCATTTCAACGTATTGTAACAAGATTTTTGCTACCGGCGGGCCGAGCGGATTTCCTTTTCAGGTTGGGATTTGGACAAATTTTGTAAGGCGGCAGCCAAGGGGAGGTAGCAGCTGTGATGCCGTCGTGATAAAAACACACTTAACGCTTTTCTTTCGCTTTTTCCAGTTTATTCAAAAACCTAACCTTCTTAAGCACGTTGTTACAACTTCTTTTTCTCAATTCAATCTCTCTCTTCCTCTTGGTTCTCTCTCTCTTCGTTTTCTTTCTTCCTACTGTCTAAAGTCCAGCCGATCGAGGTGGACTCAAACTATCGATAAGCCTGGTCCAGCGCTCTAAGGGCGCCAACTTCGAATTTTCGTTACATTGCCCCCCTCTTAGAGTCGAGTCTCCTGGCCGACTTATTCGGAGACTGGTCCTTTGTAGGCAGCGAGGCGGTTGACGTGTATCGTCTTGGTAGTGCGTTTTCCGGGAAGACGTATTTCGTAGACTAGGTCGGAATGACTGCGAATCACCGTGGCTGGTCCTATCCAGTCCGATTGGAGTTTTGGGCATCGTCCTACTTTTCTGACAGGAGTGTATAGCCATAAGAGATCGCCTGGTTCGAATTGTACGACATGGGAGCGAAGATCATATCGGATCTTTTGTTGTTCTGCTGCGGCCTTCAGGTGCTCCCTCGCAGTACGATGCGTATCTTGCAGGTGCGATTTTAGCTTATCCACGAAGGCCGGGTAGGTTTCCTCGACGGGCGTTGGCTGGCCATACAGCAGCTCGCAAGGCAAGCGGATCTCCCTCCCGAAGGTTAATTTCGCCGGAGAGAGTCCGGTGGCCTCATGAGGGGCGGCTCGATAAGCCCACAATGCCCACGGCAGGCGCTCGTCCCAATTCCGTTGATCGCCGGCTACGAATTTAGCCAGGTAGCCGAGCAGCGTGCGGTTGAAACGCTCGACCATTCCGTCAGACTGAGGGTGAAGCGGGGTGGTCCGTGTTTTCTCGACATCCATCAGTCGTAGGCAGGCTCGGAAAACTTCCGACTCAAAGTTCCGTCCTTGGTCCGAGTGAAGGACGAAGGGCACTCCATATCGGCAAAACACCTCTTCCGTTAAGGCGCGTGCCACAGTTTCTGCCGTTTGGTCCGGTAGTGCCAAGCATTCTGGCCACTTTGTAAAGTAGCACATTACGACAGCTATGTAGCGGTTGCCCCGGGCGGTGGTGGGCAAGGGGCCCAGTATGTCGATGGCGATCCTTTCGAACGGGGCACCGATTGCGCTGGGTTGGAGCTTGCCGACCGTTCGTCGGGCCGGTCCGCTTCGTCCCTGACACTTCAAACAGCGGGCACAGAATATGGCAATATCGGCGCTAAGGCCGATCCAATAGAAACGTTGTTTGGCCTTAGCCAAAGTTTTCTTCACGCCGAAGTGGTCTCCCGTGGGTGACTGGTGGACGCTCTGTAGTATTTCCGGCCGCACTGCAGACGGAATGACAGGCAGCTGGCCGGCATCGCGGGTGGTGACCGTGAGCACTCGATTTTCCAACTGCAAACGAGAAAATAGATGCCAGTAAGCTTTCACGTCGGGGCTCTCACCCAAAATTGTACTCTTCGGTGGCCTCTCTCCTTGCGCAACCCATTCGTAGACTACTGCTAGGTCAGGATCTTTCTTCTGGTGCTCGTCCAAAGGCTCTGGTACTACTCCTAAGTAAAGTACACGGCCAGCCTTTTCTTCCGCTTTCTCGCATACGCGACAATTGTTGCAGGGTCGGCGAGATAGCCCGTCCGCATTACCGTGGCGTTTCCCAGGGCGATGCTGAATATCCATGTCGTACTGCTGCAGCCTCTCGATCCACCTTGCGACTTGGCCTTCCGGCTCCCGGAAAGTGAGAAGCCACTTAAGCGAGGCGTGATCCGTCCGTACAACAAATTTCTGGCCGTACAAATAATGGTGAAAGTGTTTGGTGGACCGAACTACCGCCAGTAGTTCTCTTCGGGTTACACAATAATTGCGTTCTGCCGGGCTGAAAGTCTTGCTATAGTATTCGATGACTACTTCTTGCCCGTCCTGGATCTGACTTAGCACGGCGCCCACTCCATGGTCCGAAGCGTCGGTGTCCAACACGAAAAGGTCGCTGGGCTTGGGAAAGGCTAGGATCGGGGCTGTCGTCAACTTAATCTTCAGCGTGTCGAAAGACCGTTCCGTTTCCGCAGTCCAAGCGAAGGCACGACGAGCCTCTGTCAACTCGTGGAGCGGTTTGGCGATCGTCGAGAAGTCGGGGATGAATTTGCGGTAGTATGAGCAGAGACCGACGAATGAGCGTACGTCCTTTTGGCTCTGAGGTCGGGGCCAATCAGTGACCTTAGCTATCTTCGACGGGCAAGTCCGCAAACCTTGACTGCCCACGACGTGTCCCAGAAAATTTACCTCGCTTTTGAAAAAGTGGCACTTCTTCGGACTCAGTCGTAATCCCGCTGATATTAGCCGTTCGAAAACCCTTTCCAAATGCTCTAGGTGCTCTTCCGCCGTACGGGAATGAACGATAATGTCATCTAAATATACCAGCGTTGACCTCCAGGTTGGGCCAGCGAACAATCCGTCCATAAGCCTCTCGAACGTTGCCGAGGCGTTAGTCAACCCGAATGGCATTACGTTAAACTCGAACAATCCAGACCCACAGGCGAAAGCAGTCTTGGGCCTAGAGAGCTCGTCCATCTCCACCTGCCAGTAGCCGCTCTGCAAATCCATGGTAGAGAACCACTTGGAACCGTGAAGGGTAGCCAGAACATCCTCTGTTCTCGGCAAGGGGTATGAGTCCTTAACCGTGACGTCATTGAGCCGCCGATAGTCCACACAGAATCTGGTCGATCCGTCCTTCTTTTGGACTAACACAACCGGCGAGGCCCAGGGGCTGTTGGAGGGGCGTACCACTCCGTTTGCGCGCATCTCTGCTAACAGGCGCTCCACTTCTTCCTTCTTCGCTAGCGCCAACCGTCGTGGTGGCTGCTTAAGGGGTCGGGATTGACCCGTGTCTATGAAATGGTGCGTTATGTTGGTTTTGCCCGTTTCGTCATCGTTTTTGGCAAAGGCCTTGCGATAACGATGGAGCATCTTCTCGAGCGGCGCCCGTGCTTCGGGCTCGACGTAATGTAGCAGGGAACTCCAATCTATGGATTCCTCCCTTGCATCCGACTGCCTACTCACTTCATTTGCCGCTGCCAGCTTGCCCAACACAGTAAGTGGCGGCAAGCTCCGCTCTTGGTCGTTGCAATTTACAATTTGTACCGCCAGGCGGCTATTGGGGTCGCCTTCGATGGGGCTACCCGTGGCCATGCCCGAGTGTAGGTCCGATCCTTCTTGCTGCTGCTCCGTCTCCGGTATGCGCCTTGAGCTAAGCTGTGCGTCGGTCCGGGGCGGTACACATGCCGTCTCCGTCAAATAGAGCGCGTTCTCTCGCATGAAGCCTGCAAGGTGTAATGGCACCGTACCCCAGGCGAACTTGAGCAGCAGGGCGCTAAGGTCCACCGTGGCTCCATGCCGGAGGAGAAAGTCGACTCCTAGGAGACTGGGAGGGGCACCATCCACCAGCAGGAAGTCTTGCAGCACCGAGCGGTTGCCGATCCGAACAGTTGCCGAGACGCGTTGTGTTGCGGCAAAGGTCTCGGACGTCGGTCCGCGCAGCACCACCTGACAAGCGGTGGTTTGCACTGCTTCCCTTACGTCCCGCTGGTTGAGCAGGGATACGGAGGCACCCGTATCTACTACCATCCGCACTGGGCGTTCCTGAAAGAGAAGCACACAATGTAAGCTTTTGTCACACAGTGTGTCAATGGAGTACGTAGCTGGCGGTTCATTGCTGGGGCTCCCGCGGTGGGCACGCCTGACTTGGCGGCCGTCCTCCGTTTTGTCCTCAGGTGTGAGAGCCGGTTTTCTGCAGATGGACGCTGGTCCTCTACCCGTCCTGAGTTCGGTATTGCTCTTATATGCCGACGGCGCAGACTCCGGCGAGGAAGGTCCAATAGGGGCATTGAGTTCCGAAATCGGCAGCCCTACTTCCCGTTTTGGCTCGTTTTTCCCGGCGTTGGCGGCCACTGCAGGCTGCCGTTGCGGAGTCTGGTCGTCTACGTTTTGGTTGGGGGCTATATGTACGGCAGTCAACTCTCGCCCCGCGGAGCTGACTTGAATTAGTTTCCCGGAGCGACTTCTTCCTGTGGCTTGGGCGCCGGGCGTGCTGCAGCCTCCCGACCCCGATGGCGAGGTGTGGCGGTTGATCCTTGGCCACTAGGGGCGTCGGCCACATAAAAGATGGGTCGGCCGGAGTTACGCACCCCCAGGGTCTGGAGCTTAATGGCCATATCCCGGGCTTCGGAGAGAGTCGAGGGCTTGCTGGCCAGCACGGGATACTGCAGCGTGGTTTCACGCATGCCGTCCACGAACTGCTGTACCATTATGGAGTTATAGGTGTCCTCTGGAATACCGGCAAAAACCACACGGCCCAGGCGTTCCAACTCTATGGCAAAATCCATGAGGGACTCCTTGGGTCTTTGCGCGCGGTTGCGCAACTGTTGGTAACTTGCCTGGCAGTCTAAGGCGAACTGTGTCCGCATTGATGACATCAATAGGTGATAGTTGCGAGTTGTGCTCGTTGGCAGGGTGCTGAAGAACCTCTGGGCTTGGCCTTGTACGTTGAGTGCTATCCCCAGGCACCGCTCAGCGTCGCTCCACTGCTGATTTTCCGCCACCATTTCCAGAATGCGCTCGAAATCGGACCAAGATGTTGAGCCGTCGTACGAAGGCAGCGTCCCAGGCTGAAAGGTGGAGACTCGGCCGCTTGATGGGCGCAGGGTGGAAGCGGCCTGCGGACTCTCGAGGTACACAGTCGCGCCGTTTTCCCTTGCATTTGCTGCATTCGCCCATGGTGCGGGGGGTCTGGCCAGTGTTTCTGGGTGAGGGGTGTCCCCTCCCGTTTGATTGCGGGGGGAAGTTTCCAATACGCGTAGCATCGTTCGCTGGAACGAGTCAAACATCTTCTCGATCTTCAGATCCATCTGGTTCTGGGTGTCGGTCAACATCTGCGTCAATGAAGCCGTGGTCACTGTAGCGGGCTCCGGGTTCACGGAACGGGCACGTTGTCTTCCTCCTCGTCTTGGCATTATGGCTTGAGATCTTTCCAGCATCTGATCGCAAACCCCACACCTGACACCAATGTAACAAGATTTTTGGTACCGGCGGGCCGAGCGGATTTCCTTTTCAGGTTGGGATTTGGACAAATTTTGTAAGGCGGCAGCCAAGGGGAAGTAGCAGCTGTGATGCCGTCGTGATAAAAACACACTTAACGCTTTTCTTTCGCTTTTTCCAGTTTATTCAAAAACCTAACCTTCTTAAGCACGTTGTTACAACTTCTTTTTCTCAATTCAATCTCTCTCTTCCTCTTGCTTCTCTCTCTCTTCGTTTTCTTTCTTCCTACTGTCCAAAGTCCAGCCGATCGAGGTGGACTCAAACTATCGATAAGCCTGGTCCAGCGCTCTAAGGGCGCCAACTTCGAATTTTCGTTACAGTATTTTACGATTTGGTAACAGAGTTAATTGCTTCGGGTGCTAAACTTGACAAGGTGGATAAGGTAGCCAATTTATTGATGACAGTACTTCCCACCTATGACGGATTCGTGACTGCTGTAGAGACATTTTCTGAGTCAATATTAAATTTGGGTTTCGTTAAAAATCGTCTATTGGACCATGAGATTAAATTGAGGAATGTGAGTAGAGATACGAGCTCAAAAATTCTACAAGCTGTTGGGAGAAACCAGCAAAGGAACAGAAAAATGTTGAAAAATATCAGAACCAAAAATAAGAACAGTTTTAATGGAAAAATTGATAAAAAGAATATGAAATGTCACCATTGCAATAAGAAGGGCCATTTAAAAGAGGATTGCTATGCATTTAAGAAAGATCAGACGAGACAAGCACAGATAGACGCCGCAGTTCAGCAGGATGTCGCTTTCGCGTTCATGTTACAAAGATACCAACACATGCAAAGCAAAGAACATGTATCTTTTGTTTTGGATTCTGGTGCGTCTGACCATATGTTCAATGATAAGAGCATTTTTGAAAGATGTGATGTTTTGGAGCAACATATACGCCACAGCAATGGGTGATGTTTCAGTTTGTAATAAAGCAAAGTAATTAAATAAATTAAAAGAAATTACACAACTCAACTCAACTCAACAAAATTAAACTTTTTATTTCTTATGTGGCCAAAAATTAATTTTTCTGATAGATTTAGAGATTTGTCCAGTTTTAGGTTTTTTTTTAAATTTGTTTAAATTGTTTATGTTTTTTCTAGTAGGTAGTGCTCTATTTTCCACATAACTTAAGTTTCTTAAATCTGGTTGTATTGAATTTGACAGTATTGCAAAGCTGATAAATGCTAAACTCTATACAGCTATACAACTTACTGTCTGGAAGGTATTAGCCTTTCAAATTTCATAATTTTTTGGTCTACTTTCTTCAGCCAATCAGCTTATAGGCTGCCTTCAGTGGGCGCATTCTGCCGGCGGAGTATGTGTCCTGAACTATACTTTTCGGCATATAAGTATTTTTTGGCTTGGGTAGTCGATGTAAAAGCATCCCTCGTTACTTTATCAGAAGGTAATTAGCTGTCTCTCCAAGATATCAGTTTTGGGATGGGACCCCCTCGGGTCCGTGTCAGTATCTTCCACCGTGCAGGTCTTTCCTGCTCTAGAGTCGGCTGAGAAAGGTCTTCGGCCTTTCCATGCAGGGGATTGCTCCCAGTTGGCGTTTGGAGAGAGCCAGTCTCATTCTGTATTTTATTATTAGCTTATTTTCCATCTTCTTCCGACGAGCAGCAGAGAAGTGGAACGGTCAGACCGGGCACAGATCAGAGTTGCCCGGGTAAGGCATCATTAGAAAAGGAGGCTGCTAAGTAACTGAGCTCTCCGTTCGCGACTGGGCTTGTTTTCAAACTGGGCCCAGCCAGGCTGATTCTCGGCACGCGTCGAGTGACACCTTAGTCCGGCCCGATGTGAGATGAGTGTGGGGATTGGGATTATACTTACTTACATATATGTAACGGCACCACATCGTCAGTGTTGCTGCTTCAAGAACACCCGCTGTCTGTTAGGCTAGGTTAGGTTAACCCGGACGACCCTCCTGGGGTCTCCCATAGGCCAGTATGGCCCTTAGTTATCCGGATGGTTATGGACCTTTACGCGGGTGCTAGTGAGGTTTTGATATCATCTAGAATTGAGATGTTTTTGGAGAAGGCCAGCAGTTCCTTTGGCGACCTCATCTTCTAGCGATGTCAGCGTCGGTGCGCCCAGGTACCTTTTCCTGGCCCGTGAGAGAGCCGGGCAGCAGCAGATTAGATTTTCTAGGGTTTCGATTGCCCCAAGGTCATCGCATTTCCTGCAGCTGTTCCTGTCGGTGATATTTAGTCTGGCTGCGTGTGATGCGGCCAGGCAGTGACCTGTCAATATTCCCACCAGCAGTCTGCAGTCTTTCCGTGGAAGGTGCAGTAGATAGTGTCTGAGTTTCTCGCTACGTTTTTTGCACATGATTTTCGAGAGAGAAGGCGATAATATCCGAATCAAAAGTTGCCCTATCAGCATGTAATTTGGTGAGCTTACTGCACAGTCCCCGTACATTCTGATAAGTGATCTTTAGAGGTAAGGAGGAAATCAGTTTTTTGACATACATAGATGGTTAATCAGTAGATGGTGTTAGAAGGATTCCTACACGAGGTGCGGATTGCGAAGGTCGAAACCGGCTATTGAATATGTGACAAATAGTATGTACAGGCCAGAAAGAGGGTTCTAACATAGTCGTAACAAATTTCTGCGGGACAAGAATTTTAAAATAAGAAATTATACGTTTTTCCGTGAAGTTAAATTTAGTTACAACGAGGCCAGAGGAGCTATTGTTGTTAAGTTTGGAGAAGATATAATCTGGAACAATTACATCCGTAGTCGATTCCATAAGACGCGAGACAAATATAGATTTTAGAGGAGCAACAGCGAATAGAGTAGAGCGGTCAAGAGGGGTCACATGATTGTTGGTTGAGGCAGAGGCGGGTTCTACCCGAGGGGCAGGTCCGGATGGGATACCGCTGGCTGAGGAGCCAGTGCGAGCCGATGTGGAATGAACAACATCAACTTCCATACTGACAGCAGGGCTTCATTAGAGGGCACAGAAACGCCAAGAACGGGATGATCATTAATGTCCGCTTATACAACCTGCGCAGACACGGGCACGGGAGAGTTAGCAGGTAAAGAGCCAGCCGTCATTTTCGATGTAGAGGCATGTACATCAATTAAGATGTACATCCTTACCTGTAATTTCCGGAATTCCGAGTGGACAGCAGCGAATTCGTTATGAGTCTGTCTCATATCGGTTTCAACTGCCCTGCAATCCCAACAAGTCTAGTTGAGATCGCAGCGAGTCTTGGACAGATCGCCAACGCGACCACCGATATGAGGAAAACCCGCGCAGCTAGTGTGAGCCGTGTTGTCACGCTGACCGTCACAGCGTTGAGCACAACAGGAGCTCATTGTTTAATATAAAAAAACCACAGCTCGCAAATAACTGTTGACCGTTTGTTTTGCTAACGCTCTGCTCGCGAGAACATCCGAAAAAAGGTGCGCCCTCGTTCTCTCTCTGAGCAGCAGACTTCGTTTCTTTTCGTTTCGGTTTTTTGTTGAGCGCTTTACGTTGAGCTGTTGAGCGTTGAGACGCTCTATTACCGAACATCGCACAATGAGAGATACGAGTGAAGTTCGCACAGAGAGACTCACTAAAAGACCGATTTACTGAAAAAGTCAACCCAAACGGTCTTTTCAATAATTATTGAATAATTATAATTTGTCTTCTTTTCGGTGCACAGTGGTACGTTGTGTAAAATTGTGACATTCGATTTTCACGTTACATTTTCTTGAAATTTTAAACATGAATTTTTATACCCGGTACTCGAAGAGTTAAAGGGTATATTAGATTTCTGGGGATAACGGTTGTGTGTAACGCCCAGAAGGAACCGTTTCCGACCCCATAAAGTATATATATTCTCGATCAGCATCAATAGCCGAGTCGATATAGCCATGTCTGTCTGTCTGTCTGTCTGTCTGTCCGTCCGTCCGTCCGTCTGTCCGTCTATCTGTCCGTCTTCATTTGCGCCTAGATCTCAAAGACTATAGAAGCTAGAGCAACAAAGTTTTGTATCCAGTCTCCCGTGTGATCACACTACTCCAAATGTGTTGCGAAATTTCTCCCCGTCACTTTCCGCCCGCACAAAGGACTTTTTGCTTATTCGTCCAAATGAACGCCTAGATCTCAGAGACTATAAGAGATAGAGCAACCAAACTTTATATCCAAGCTCCTGTGATATCACTTCAATACAAGTGTATTTCAAAATTGTCACGCCCCCTTCTGCCCCCACAAAGGACGAAAATATGTGGAATCCACAATTTTTAAGGTAAGAGAAAACGAAAAACGCAGAATCATGGGAAATTACCGTGTCTAACAGATTGCCGAATCTGGATCTGGTCGAATTATTATTATGGACAGAAGGAACAAATTAAATTTCAGTGGCTACGCAACGCCTGCCAAGCGCTTACTCATTCGCTCTCTCTCTCTGTCGCAAACACTTGTACGTCTCAAATATGTAGTTATACATGTAGAAATGTAGAAGCAGATGTAAAAATCATATGCAAAAAAAAATGGAAACATGTATACAAATTTCAAAAATGGTTTAACTTTGCGAACATATAATAAATTTCATAAATCGTAAGCTCATATATGTACATATGTACATATATACTGACTGAGTACCGGGTATAAGGTAGAGCCGCGGCCTTTGCCGCGGCTCATAACGTTCCCCCTCGTTTATATTTCAAACTAATTTTTTGATTTAAAAATGAATAGTTTCTTTATAATTAATTTATTTTGAATTAAGCTGAACAACGATTTAAGGTTTTGTTATTTCCTTAGTTAGGTTAGTTAGTTAGGTCCTTCATTCGCTTAAAATAATATGCAATGCTGACCAGACCCTTCAGTAGCCGGTGTGGCCAATATTACCCTTGCCAGCTTACTAAAGTGTAACAATTTCAGCATTACAGTGACCTACGATCACTGTACCATCGAAATTTACAAAGCAAAGTGACGCGTAGAACCTTCGAGACTTCGCATACACACATACATTCGGAAAAGACTTTTTGAATCGTCGTTCGAGGGCAAACGGTCTTGGAATGAGCAGAGCAAAAGAGACCGGAAAAAACTGCTCGTCGGTTGAGCGCGAGCACAATTTTTGTACGAGCAAAGCAATCGGTTGCTCTCGGACTTTTTGCTTAAAGTCTCAGTAAAGAACTCGGTAAATGTTAACTACGTGGACAACCTCTCCAAAATTCACGAAATTTTTTTCCTGATTAGACCCCGATTTTTCATGAATTTAAGTACAAAAATTTCGTGGCGGTCGCTTCTAGTTTTTTTATTTTTAATGTTTAAAGTTTAACCTTTTTTGAGCCAAAAATTACTTGTTGTTGTTGGTTTCTTCTGTTTCTTTGTGTTGCGAAGTTAGCTATTAAATAGCTATTTTGAAATTTTAGCGATATATTTCATTTTACACATGCTGAAATAACAATAAAGCAGCTGTAAACTAGCTATAAAGTATATAAACTGGCAACAATGAATGCGAGTCGTTTCGACACTATGGCGCGACATTGTAACGGTAAATGGTGTGTTAGTTTAGTTACTCCTCGACTTCAGAATCCTGTGGGAGACATAAAAATATAATAAGATGTGTCATATAATAATAGAGAAAATGTAGCGCTAAACTTTCTCTATTATTTATGACACATCTTATTTCATAACAAAGTTTTGCTATATTTTAAATGACTCAAATGGCATTAGTTCCCAATTTAGCTATTTTAGAGTTAGTTTCGTAACTCCAATAAAAATAAACTGCACAAATATTTCAATTGCTTTGTTATTCATTGTTAGTTCTCCTTAAAATTAATGATTATAACAACAAAAAACAGCTAACACAATAAAAATTATCAATAATAACAACAATACTAACTGTTTGAGATGCCAAGCT